>JAVTVY010033415.1:0-149334 GCA_036873755.1 Hanleya hanleyi
GGATGATTCCAGACCAGAAGGTCATGCGATTAAATGCGCGCAAGTCAGAAAACGGCAAATATCAGTCAATATTTACATGGGACATACACAACTTTTTGTATGGGACACAAAAGGAGTATTGTAGGGAGTACCGGGCGATGTCCCGGGCGCTACCGGACGCTTTTTAGTCACACCCCTTCTGGGTAGCTCTAGGTTCCCATACTATTCCGCAAACATGACGTACAAATTCCATATTTACAGTGAGCTATTGTTGGTATAATTTAGTGTACTTGGTACAATATATTCTACCTACCTATACCTAGCTATTTATATTGTTGATTGTTGGTAACGGGGGCAATGAACGTCGAACCAACAGTCAGATTCCATGAAACCTCCAATTTCCGACATATAAATGAATCTACTCGCTCAACATGACCTCATATCCTGCGGCATTCTTTTTCGCCATATGAAATTTTTGTCGGCACCTCGTGACATCGAGAATTTACCCCTATGGGAAGCGAGGGGAGAGAGGACAGACATGGGGGTTTGGTTGGCAATTGGCAAGTGCTACCGTCGTACAGGTTCATCTTCACTTTCGCATTGTGAGAGAACTGCTAAGGGTACGGCAATATGAACACACACGTGATACACATTAGCCAATAGTATGACTTGGCAGCTCTCGGCTGGCAGCGCTCGGCTGGCAGTTCTCGGCCACAGAAGAATTTGTTTTCGTTTTGAGAGAGGAAAAAAAAAAAAAAAACTGGCAGTGCCGGGCGCTGCCACCTTATATATTTTTTTCCTTGTGATAACAAAATGAAATGAAAGTGAAATGAAAACAAAATCAAAATGAAATGAAAGTGAAATGAAAACAAAATCAAAATGAAATGAAATGAAAAGGAAATGAAATTTAAAAAAAAAATGAAATAATGTTTTTTTTTTTATTTACCGGTAAGTAAAAAAAAAATATAACAAAATGAAATGAAAGTGAAATGAAAATGAAAACGAAATCCAAATGAAACGAAAAGGGAAACGGAAATGAAATTTAAAAAAAAATCAAAATGAAAATGAAATAATATGGAAAAAATATTTCAATTAAAAAAAAAAAAATAAAAAAAAAAAATAGAGAAAACGTTTAAAAAGTTACATTTATGGAATGGCAGCTGTCGGCCACCATAGAGGTATGATAGCACTCCATTTCCAGCTAACACCCTGCTACTACAGTCTGTCTGAGGGGGCTCGAACACGCGAACCTTTTGCCGAACCTCTCTAACCCACTCGGCCACCGAATCACTCTACCAGATACTGTGTTTAAAATCTAGTCATTCTTCGCGTAGCTTCGCACATGCGCTTGTTTTACCTAGAAGAACTATGACGTCACCTGGTTTGTGCTTGATAGTTCCTGCTCTTCTCCCCTGCATACCGCTCTTCAGTGGCAGAGGGAGAATTGGGTATGCGGTAAAACCAGGAAGCGAAATATCACCCGTTTTAGTACTGAATAAGTAACAGACTGTAGTAGCAGTTTCTTACCCCATTTCAGTATGCTTTCATACCTGTTGCTCCCTTCGCGCCATATTTCTTTACTTTCCTTTGCGCATGTGCAAACCTGACTGTGTAAGCAGCGCGCACGAGTATTACCCAAAATGCAAACCGCGCACGTGTTCGGAAAAAGAATTCGTCCACTGGCAAACAACATGTCGGCTGTTAGGAGGGCAAGGAAGAGGCGCTCCTCAGCGTCTCTTAATATCAGTGGACCAAGCCCTAGAATTATTAGGCGAATTAATAATGGTGGTCAAGATTCATTGAAAAATAGAATAATTCTATAGCAGAATCAAAGTATGAACGCGCTATTAAACTGTTTATGTCAAAACAACTGTGCAGGGAGGCCGTACTTGGTGTGGTGGGATAAGAAATCAAGAGAGAAGTATGACAAATAACACACTGTTTACAGAATATTTATAATTTCAAGTCATAATTTATTAGTATTTAGGTCTTCATTAAGACATTAACATTACATTTTTCAGAAGAACACAATTGCCACTATGGGCTACGTCAATGGCTTTTTTCATGCAGGATAGATATTCTTTAGGAGAAAATAGAGGCCATGAACACTGTCATACACATATATATGATGGAAACCCTATATGTAAGATACCTATATATTTCATGACTATGATGATTGCAGTCAATTATGCTATTGTCAACCAAATTCAGTTGTTAGCGCTAAAAACTTTCTTATGCATACTATTTTCTTCTTCAATTATTCACTGTAGACGTTGCGTTACAACTTTTCAAGTCTGCAAAACGCTGATAGACGATATAGTTGAATAGTCAATACAGTAAGAAAATGACATCAGTAATTTTGATTTGTTACTATTTTCAGTTTGCAAATGTAAATCAACAACCAACATGCTTGTATGAACTGTATAAAAAAGTCGAGTGAAATTTCAGTCAAGTAAGAGTGAAAATTGATCCTAATCAATACTTGAGTGAGATTTTCACTCAACTGAAGTGGTTGTAACTGAAAATGATTGAAAAGTAAGTCAAGCTGAGTGAGAAGTAACTCAAGCTGATTGAAAAGTAACTCAAGTTTGAGTGAACAGGTACATTTCACTCGAACTTGAGTGGAACCGTTCCCTCAACTTTTTTAGACAGTATATATTGTGTTGGTCATTACACTTTGTTTCTTTATTTAATTTCTCTTTGCAGCTGCAACAGTACATGTCTGAGACTGTATAATCAAAATCTTCATGTAGCGGGATTTTAACAGTGTGTTATTTGTCATACTTCTCTCTTGATTTCTTATCCCACCACACCAAGTACGGCCTCCCTGCACAGTTGTTTTGACATAAACAGTTTAATAGCGCGTTCATACTTTGATTCTGCTATAGAATTATTCTATTTTTCAATGAATCTTGACCACCATTATTAATTCGCCTAATAATTCTAGGGCTTGGTCCACTGATATTAAGAGACGCTGAGGAGCGCCTCTTCCTTGCCCTCCTAACAGCCGACATGTTGTTTGCCAGTGGACGAATTCTTTTTCCGAACACGTGCGCGGTTTGCATTTTGGGTAATACTCGTGCGCGCTGCTTACACAGTCAGGTTTGCACATGCGCAAAGGAAAGTAAAGAAATATGGCGCGAAGGGAGCAAGGACGACGTTTTGATATGTGCCGAGATACAACAACAATACCGAGTCACTTGTGTTTTTTCTACCCTGTGTGCTTTCGTGAGCAGAGTGTGTGTGTTTATGGATAAGTTGGTGGAATAAGGTACGTATTCATTCATGTATTTGGGTCGAATTTCATGACTTGAAAATCGATGTTTGCCGTGCGCGTTAGGGCGGTTTCTGGCACCCAATGGCGGGACCATCCCCTGGTCACGCCAACAAGGGCTAGTCTACCCCGATGTCAGTGTTGCACTCATTCCGGAGTAAATTCCTTCAAGTTATCCTATCTGACAAGGACGCCAGACCCAGGCGAGCTGTTCCATTATGATGGATATGGCGAAGAGAAGAGATGCCCTCCCGAATGAAAGGTCACGATCTTCATACATTCGCTTTTCGTAACCCCAATATAGGGGGCCTATATTTCGTGATTTAAGGGCCATGGGTGGTAGCATGTTGTTGATGCCGAATCTTGTATGTATTTTTCACAACCGAAAGGACGTCCATTTTTATAAATAAAATGTTCGAAACTTTTGTACAATTAGTCAATAGGAAAAGTACTGAGTACTTTTTAACTCTCAGTAAATACAGATATCTTGCAGATACAACAACATGCGGCGATGATGCCCCCAATTATGACCCTTGGACCAATAATTATTTACAAGTTTAGAAACTGTGGTCAGTACTAAATACAACTTCACAAACTCTGGTCATCAAAAGTTTTCTTTTGAGAGGATGTTGAAAAAAGACAGCAAAACCAGAGGAGTCTTGTCAAACCACTTTGAAGACATCAATGTCCTTTCATTGAACATATACCACAAAGTGCATATATTTTTTTTCTGTGGCTTCTACATGCTATTATACATGTACACCCATAGTGTTACAACTGTATTCGGCTGTATCGAAGTTATTACACTATGAGTGTAATTTTGTGTGTGTGTGTGACATTTTTTTTTTTTTTTTTCCCCCTCCTGTCGACCTGGTTTTTTCATCACTCAAATCCGTGAACCAACAAATAAAAAACAAAAGGCCTTAGCACCAGCATAAGCGGTATTAGATTCAAATCTAAAGAGCTATGATGGAAATGCTGACAACTCGTATACTGGTAATTGGTGAGCTGTGGCGCTGTGACAACTCGTACACTGGGGACTGGAGTTGTATCGTCGTCAGATCTAATTCATATGATAATATTAGCACTAAATTAAAAGAATGAATCATAGTATACGTGCAATTAGGCTAATTTCCTGCAAGACAGCAACGATTAACAGTTTTCATTGATGTCAGCAAGACATCATGATGTTCCAAAAATATCAATTCTGTATCGCTCATCAGCGATAAATGTTGTAAAGTCGTTATCTAGTGTATGATGTATTTCGGCCATGCTTTGATTGTGGATGTTCATATAAGCACTATGAGGATCTTGAAATACATAGGTTTATACGGCCCCTAGCATCGGATTCTTGGTATGTGCTTTAGAATAGATTAACCCGAAGACTATACTGTGAAGTCATGTGGCTCTGTCAGTATGTCGGCACCTCTTCCCACTTCCCTTATATGTGTTGTAATTAGACACAAGTTACCAAACGTAGCGCAATAGATCTTGCACGCTATGCTCGTATTTTGCTATCAGCGTGAGACATGTATCGCCAAATTTGAGGAATTTGACGTTTCTGCAGTAATGTTTTGTGACGTTGATTAAAATCGTCACATTTAAGGCAGGATCTAGCAAATGCTACCAGGCGGGATGTGTATACGCTATATGCAGGTCCCTGTTATATTCCTGTCCGGATAGGGACAGTTCACGATGTCGAAATTGTAAGCATCTCTCTTGTCGCAAAGTCGACGAGAGAGAAGGCCCGTTTCATTTTTATGGCGATATAGGTCTAATTAAGGTGAGCCACTACGGCCATCTGTAGTTTCCTTCAAAACCCAGTAAAGGTGGACATATATCTTTTACTGCGCCATTCATATAGCGATTATCCACAGCAAGAAGATATATAGCGTTTGATGAATGAGAAGAATACGGCTTTGAAATAATCTGTTTTTGAAAGCGTTTACATATAGTCGTATTCATAAGAAAACAGATATAGGTCAGCCAAAAGGGGTGCACAATAAGTACCCATTGGAATACATATATGCTGTTGATATATTCTATTGCCAAATTTCCGATAGATATTATTAATGGAAAAGTCGAACACCTCCATAAACAAAGAAACATCACATGAATGATATCCCTTGTATGTAGTAGAGATAGAGAATGATTTATGGCTTGTGGCAATAATACATCGGCGATTTCTTGAAAACCAATACTATTAATAAACTAAGACGGATATGAGGGATTGCAGTATAGCGTGTCGTAAAAATCTCAAGTTGATAGTACATGTTTGTACGGTATGTGACCTTTTGCATCAAGTTCTCCCAAAAGACATTTTGAGTTTTCCAATATTCACATGCATTCAATGCCAGAGTTCTTAGTAATATTGGCGCAATACCTTTCCCAAAATGCCTTTACCTCCTCGTCAAGGCAGAAAGAAGGTTGGTGGTGCAGCTTCTACATCAAGCTATGCACCTAGTTTTATGTGGCGATTTATGCATTTTGGGAGTCCAGTACACTTTCGGTATATGAGTGGCTGGAAGACGAAAACCTTCTTCCTCGAGAAACGTTTTGTGGTTGTTAAATAAATATTCCAGAGTAACTGCTGTTTGGGAGTAAGTAGACGTACTCGGCGACAGTGTGCTTATACTCAATTCCTGGTAATAGTAATATTTACATATCAATATTATATTATTTAGAGCTTTGTCTGCTGGGATTATAACGAATTTACTCTGGAAATTTGCTAGAACTTCATGCGAACTGAGTTTTCTCAGTACTTTTCTCAGTACTTTTGCTTGGGAAGTACTGCTGTAAAATTATATGGCGGATTGTTTCAACAACCTTGTTCTTGGTGAGGTCCAGCCAGTCAGCGAGTACTGTAGGTTCAACTTTTTCTCGCCTTGACCACTCAATAACATAATCTTCCAGGGCAGTCAGGACTATCTTCTGCCCGCCTGCAGGTATATTTATATCGGCTCTCTATATTTTGGTCCCTTCATCAGGAGTGTTCTTAGGTGCTCAACACTCACTCTATCAAGGTCACCAGACATGATGTATAGATAAAGTTTGGTGATTCACAATCACAACTATAACGTCCAGATGTGCATAAGTTGCAGTCAAACTCCTTGACATCATTAGAGTAACTGAATACGTTGGTGGCTATAGATTTAGTGTGATTTTAGGTTATGTGAACTTAAAATGGTTTGGTACAGCGCTGCGTACCTCTGGATCATTCAGGTATTATGGGAAATTAATGTCCAGTCGTTTGTCAATTAAAGTAGTTGAGTTTCAAGAAAAGCCGGTCTTTGGATGTCTCGATTATGTTAACTTGGCGATACGATCGAAAATAAGCTATATCTTGACAAACTTTAGTGATTGTGTGTGGTATAATATTTCTCGGAGACACAGATCGTTGTATATCTCTGGCAATATGATTTAAAACTCTCGGGGATAACACAGACAGGACTGTACAGAGGCTACGTATACAGTTGGTTGTGTTAGTTACACCCACTAAATAATTTAAAGTGATATGATCGTAAATCAACGCACTATTAAATTTTCTCAAACCATGGCAGCGATGTCTTTGTTGGTTGGGCTGGGTAATATACACTTTATAGTGGCATAATTCCATGTTGGGTATATATAGTCAAAAGGGGGAAATGTAAATGTCTAGAGCAGTGAGACAGACTGGAAAATATAAGAACATTGGGTGAACTTTTGGCAAACAGGAAAGTGGTGGGACATGTGTTGATGCAAAATAAGAAAAATAATGGGCGAATCTACAGTCGTTTATATAACATTTCTAGGGGTCGGATATACTGGACAATAAGAATATTGGGTAAAATGGGGGAAAAGGGGGAGGTACTGGTATAGTTGAGTAATACATGGGAAAATACTGTGTTAATTTACCGACATTATATAACATTCTAAAGATTGTGAATGTGTTTATTTTATCTTGGGTCAGTGGACAGAGGGGAGAAAACAGTCGGATCTTTGGATGGAAAGAAAATGAATACCGGGATACAATTCATAGATGATTAAATTAAGTGAAATTAAATAAAAACAGTCATGATCATAGATACAGAGGTATGGATATATCACGGGGAACAGATATTGTCAGTGGCGAATATTCATTTGTACCACGAACATTTGAAGGGAGCATGGTGTGAGGGGGTGGGTTGCACGGCATGTTATGTATGACAAGTGTCCATCATATCAGGATGGAGTGTCCAATCAAACGAAACCAAACCGGCGATCAGTTATGCAGCGACAACTATATGGTGCATGAGAAAATAAGTTGTCACCTATTTACTTTGTCCCTTGTGTTCTCGTGATAAACTTAGTAATGTTTCAGTTTTTAGTAATTTTGACATGCATGTACGGAGTTGGGAGAGTGTACTGTTACAGATTTCTGTAATTTTACAGATTTCTGTAATGTTATGGACTTCTGTAATGTTACAGAAGATCTGCTTTAGTTATGAAGGAGATTGAACATTACCAGAAGCAAATTAGATTTAGATTTTAACATTAGATTGCAATAGCTAGAATGCATCGAACACTGCCTCCCTGTTTATAACACATGATGTTACCTAGATGCACAGTAAAATAGCCTTTGTCGTGTTCGCAGAATAAAATAATAAATTTTCAATTCCCACAACGTTTGAATAACCCTTCAGAAAATATTTGTCGATTTATATCAATATTTTAAACGGTTTTGCAAGGCTATGCAGTGAAAGTGCCGCTGTAGAAACCAGGTTGCTCTTTGGAACATGGATTTCCGAATATTTAAACCCAGAAACTGCTCATGTGAAAAATTGTTGCCTTTTCTCAATGGCGTATATATTTTAATTGTTGCCTTTTCTATCTTTCGTATATATTTCAATTCATATGGACATCGCTTATGTGACTTCATATTTTGACAGAACTTATACGCCGTAACAAGGTTTAGGTCCTACAAAATAATAAACTGAGCGTGATTTCCTCCTGTAAGGTGGTTCATGCCGCAAATGACTTCGGCGACGTCATTACATAGGGTTATTTCCCCTGTAATAACTCTTCCGACGTCGTATGTTGCCTTTTCTGATAAGAGACGATATAATGACGGACCAGGCGCTTGTAATTCTTTGTCATGTTGCGCAGAAAACTGATTTTTCATGATTTCGGCAAACAGAAAAAAAACGGTTGACATGGTGATATTCGCGGCTACGTACAAATAAATCGAAATCGAAGACCATCTAATCGGTTGATCATAACTAATCGGTTGATACCACATTCAAATACACATTTTTCTAATCTGTTGATTACACTTTAAACATTCAGTTTAAATAACTTTCTTCGAGAATCAGGACTTTTATTTAAATATGTTCACGAATCTCTTGGGTTAACTGTGAATGTTGATTCACAGTAAAACAAAAGTGATTATCGCGCATCTAAGAGACCCACTGGGATAGGCTTCTAGTTAATCACCAGTTGCATGAGTAATATGAATTTGGAGACCCTAGCTTCAATCCTTCAAAAAATATAGCAAATACTAAAATTTGACCTTGATAAAATAGGTCGAGGTCAGTCATCTTAGGTACACCTCTGAACCTTCGCCAGATGTATATTTACTATTAATTTGTAAAGCGTAGATATATTTCTTCATGTTAGATCATAATAAATAGTATATGACCTTGAAAAAATAGGTCAAGGTCAGTCAACTGGGATATGTTTTTTGACAATCAACAGTTGCATAAGTAATATGAATTTGGAGACCCTAGCCTAAATTCTTCGAAAAATATAGCAAATACTATAATTTGCCCTTAATAATATATATATAGGCCTAGGTCAGTCATCTTCGGTACACTTCTGGACCTTCGCCAGATGTATACATAGTATTTATTTGGAAAGCCTAACTTTACTTTTTCATGTTATATCATAGTAAACAGTATATGCCCTATAAAAATAGGTCAAGGTCAGTCAACTGGGATATGTTTCTTGACAATCAGCAGTTGCATAAGGGATCGTTTCCATTAATCGTTTTTTCTTCAGTCGCGATTTTTCTTCAATTTTCTCGATTGAAAAACGATCAATCGCGAATCAGTCGCGAGGATATCGAGAAAAAAAATGAGAAAAAACGATTGAACCTTTTCTGGAAAAAACCATTCTCTCGCGATATCGTTTTTGAATCGTTTACCCATGCGCGATCCGTTCTTGATCGCGAATCTTCAATCGCGAGAGAATCGTTTTTTTCAAGGCGCGAGAGAATCGTGAGGCGGAGTGATATTTGACACATAGGCCGTGTTGCCGTCGTACGCCGCTCTATCCGCGAACTGGGAACTACATGTAATGTTGATTGCGGATTTGTCGATGGAAAAACCTATATTACTATACTATACTGTATAAATGCGTAAGATAACCGAATAATATATATGATTCACGATCTATAGTCTCCTACAAGCCGAAGTAGGGCGTATGCTGGAAATATCTTTTCATATTCCTGTACCATGCTTCCTGTGACGTTCGCGCTCAGATTTACTCTGGCGAAGCGTAAATGACAAAATTACATATTTATTCAATAATCGTGTGAGTCACAATATCTTGTTTTGTAAATACCGGGTACAGGTCATAAGTGGGTTTGAGTTCGTTGATTGCATTATCAGAATGATTACGGCACAGGCTTGATAGAGGTGTGAATGGGCGCATGGCGATAACCCAGAACAGCTTAGCCCTCCAGCCGAGAATTTCTAGGTTAATTAAGGTGAAAAATAGTGTAATTAAATATGTATATTTTGTTATAGTAAAACATACATTAGGAAAGGGTATCCATTCATGTTTTGGTACAGTTTTAAACTATTGAGATGTGAATAAGTTCAAAAAATCACCATCAAGTTAATTTTATTTATTATAAGAATATTCGCGGCAGTGATTTCATATTTATATCAAATACATATCTTTTTGATTGAATCGCATATAACGGTTGGATTCGCATATGTACAATACTTTTTATTTTAATTTTATATTTTGATAAATGAACTATGAATGATTCCAAAGGGAAGCTCAAGCCAAAAACCAACTGAATATTATATAATTTCATCTCTTACTGGATTAACCAGTTGTGAAAATTTTTACAAATAGCCCGCGCTATATATTAATAATTAAGTGCTTGCGAAGACTCAAAAGCCCCGTATGACAATGTTATATTCAATACAGCGCCATCTATCTACACAAGGAAAATGGTGATCGTAGGACAAAAAACCACGCGTACAGCGAAAATCTGATGAATCAACTCAAAATTTCAGCCCGCACAGATGCCAAAAACGTTCACGAAAAATACTACACAAGAAATCTGGAATAATACCAGCTTTAAAACGCAGAAATACCCAAAATAATAGACGAAATTGCAAGTGCAAATGACCCAATCTGACCATATCCGGGCCTGTGTCCCGTACAAAATATATGTAAATATGAAGTTATAATTATATGCATAACCATTATTCCTATGTATATATATAGATATTTTTTTCAATTTCTTTCAATATCCCCATCGTATCTATATAACCGCCAACTGTACAGAAACACGCTATAGTTTTACACTAGGCAAAGAATGGAAAAGGAAGAAGAAAAAATGATCGAACTTTATATAGTCTGACTGAAGTGTTAGAAGCTCGAACGTGTATGCGGGTCAGTCAGGCTGAACCAATGGCGTACTACTTTCGGCTATAATCCTCAATCGTTTTTTTTTCAATCGTTTATATTTTCTCGATTAAAAAGCGATTGAATCGCGATACCGCTTTTTATTCGCGAGAATTTTCTCGATTGAAAAACGATTGCCAACAGAAAAAAAAACCCATTCGAACAGCGATCGCGAATGAATCGTTTATTTTGAAGAAAAAAACCCATTCCCTCGCGCCTTGGAAAATCGCGACTTCGAGAAAATTTGACGAAATAAACGATTCATTCGCGAACGATAATTGGAAACGGTGCCTAAGTAATATGAATTTGGAGACCCTCCCGTAGCTCAAATCTCCGCATTCACACGGATCTATACACGGAATTTACACGGAACAACACGGAACTGCAAAATTTCCGTGTAAGCTGAATATATCCACACGGAGCTTTCTCCGTGTTGACACGGAAGGACACGGAGTTTGTGGACTTTGATTATTTTTGACACGGATTGGACTTCGATTATTTTTCAATAATAGGATATACATTTACACAGGTCCAGGCCATATTGGACATAGCAATGTAAGATAATGTATTACATATAAGAGAGCACAATTTCAATGGCATCAAATACAGCGTTCCCCAATAGAGCCAAATGCACTACATGTAAATGACATAAACAAATGAAAGTTCAATTAAGTTCTGTTTTAATTCAACTCTCAAGAATAGACATATTATACAAGTCAAAATCTTATGAACAAAAGTTATCTTATAATCTCAAGCAGAACCTCACCAAACTAACATGAACTGTAATCAGTACTTATCATTTTCACTACGTATCCAAGGCTCAAAATATACGCTCGTTTCTCACTATTGTTATACTTTTGTTCTCATTAGTTCATTAATACTTTAAGGATTATCCTTTGCAAAAATATTACCTTACCCTTCTTTGTGGGTAAAAAAAATAAATAAATATTTATTTTTTTGTTTATTTATTTATTTTTGGAAAGGCAAACTCTAAATAAATCAAATTAATAAAATTATTACACCAGACCTCTATCACATGGCTTTTGCAAAAGAAACAAAGTCCTTAAATTGGAATAAGTTAAAGGAAACAAAACTATCCACAGTTTCTAACATCATGACATGGGACGGATATTCGGCATGTTGTTGTTGTTGTATTCAACATTTGGATTTCCGTTCAAAGTCGCGGGAATTATAGAGTCTTGTGAAATTAGCAGCAGTTTTAAACATTGATGTAGCCCAAGCATTCAAATATTTCTTTCTTCTGGGTCTTTGCTTCGCAGTGATACTCTTTAGACAACATAGACTTGATCAGTTTAGTAACAGAGTTCACGCAGAAATGAATCCACGAAAACTGAACCCTAGCAAAGGCCAGATGAATTGCCGATTTGCAAAAAATTCGGAATCGAAACTCCAAAAATCCGGAAGCGGACTCGAAAATTAGAAGTATCGTGCCAAGTTTAATTAAGACTAATTTCCGACTAATTACTGTCCTTACAAACGACAAGAATTATTTTATTCTTCAAACAGTTCAGTATTCTAAGTGAGAATTGATAGTATTCTCATGAAAGAAAAATAATTGATCCGGAGATCCGATTTTAGGTTGTAGTCCGAGTTTTTATACATACACTTCTCGAGCCGTTTATTTTTGGCGCGAAGCATTGAGAGGGAAGAGAGAAAGAGAGCAGACGCTAATTACAAAACAACTAAAATGATATATTCAATGATTTATTCTTTGGAATGTGGAGTGGTACTTAGAAGAGTGAAATCTATTTGTGTGGGAGTAAAATCTTGCAGCTGTCTGAACAGCAGCCGTCATTGAACAACAACATGATTCGTCGGTCGGTACATCCGGAACAGACACAGCAACAACAACAGACACTACCATACTGTACCGTGAATAGTTATCCGCCTGAGTGATGATACTGAATGAATTTCCCCGCTCCACGTGATCTCGTGCTGCAAGAATAGCGCCAAATTTCGCTGTTTCAAAAGTTATTGTCGGGTGTTCGTTGTACTTCTGTCCAGTTCTGGTTCAACCAGTATGTCGTAAATGGATGATTTTAATTATACACTTGGTAGTCTGACAAACGTTTGGGCAACACTCTTACTGCCATGTGATTATGACGTGTGAATCATGTCCGAATACTCCAAAGGCCGGGCTGACGGATGTGCGTCCGACGACATTCGACAACAACAACACATCTGGTAAGATTAAATTCAATTGTTCAATGATGTTCCGTGGTTGTCTTTCATGTTTTATCTTACTCATTGAAGTTCAAAAACAACCAAGTTTAATTAAACCTGTGTGTTTGTTAAGTTGAAAAAAGTAAAACCACCACCAACATGCTCGTTCGTTCCTGACATTTCCACAACAAATTCTGCTCAAAAGAGGACACTGTACAACTATGGCATGTGTGGCAACTTTACCAAGAAATTCAGAAAAGCAAATTTGTGATCCTTGATAACTATTAATTTCAATAATTGTTTAATATCCAAAAGATTTCATTTGTGTGAAAATTTATATCCGAAATATGGGCAAAAACGTCAAATATTAATTTTATATTTGATTTTACTTGTTTGCATTTTATTTTCAGGTAGGCCTATATCAGTGTACTGATTGTGGAACTGATATTGGGGAATTTCAGAACAACAGCATGAAGAGGCACACTGGACACCCTGCCCAGGTTGGAGTTGTGACACAAGACATACTGTCGATCCATAATTTTCAAAGAAGTAGCACTGTGCTGGAATTTACTTGAAAAAAAAACACATTCACAAGGCATGGATCAATCCTTTCAGTGAACCGAGTGATGACGAAATATTATTGGATGCCTAGATGAAAGATTTTTTATAAAATCGTGACATGGTTATGTCACTGAACATGCTAAAGTGTGCTAACTATTCACAATTTAAAGAAATTGATAGTCTTCCCAGATCATGAGAGAGTTTGCTCCTATTCAGCATTGGAGTTTCATGATCTATCTAATTAAATATATTGCCAGGGCCAGACAGTGCAATAAATTTCGAAAAGCTCCACACCTCTTAAGTATTTACATTATACCGTCTCTTGTTTAGGACTCTGGATAACAGGTAGGAAAATATACAATACCATGCTGAGTCAATTATGCCACTCAAGTTTATAATAGTGATATTTCAACCTTTAACATGTTTAAAATACCAAATTAAATATAATTCATATCACCTTCTTGTCTTGTTCTTCATATTCAAAACCTAACAAATTAACTTGTGTTTGTGATTATATGTGAGCTATCGGAGGAGCCGTGCCAGTGCATTACCCCCAATATCTTCTTTCCATTCGTCCTCGTAAGCCAGGCACCCAGGACTCGTGAGAGACGTTATTATACTTGGTTGGGTTACAAACTTAAATATTTTCAAATTTTTGTGATTTTCGGATGTCAATCACATATGTACATGCAATATTGCAGCAACATGCTTGACTGGAATGCTGCTGCAATTTTAGCTTGTAGCGACTTGTTGCAGCAATATTGCCGCAACAATTCTGGCGATAGTGCAGCAACCTAATTTGCATATGAAAAGTGACATAGTTGCAGCAATATGTTGCCGCAAATTCTCCTTCTGGCAACTAGTTGCAGCAATATTGCTGCAACACTTCTGGTGCTATTGCAGCAACCTAATTTGCATACGAAAAGATATTGCTGCAATATATTGCTGCAACTAGTCACCAGAAGGCTTGTATTTTAATAAGGGCTGTGCAATATGCATAATTGTGTCATTTTCAGTTTCCGTGTTCCACACGGAGATAACTCCATGTGAATCCGCGTCATTCGGAGTTTTCTTCGTGTCAATATGCATATTTCAGCCATTTCTCAGTTTCCGTGTTCCTCCGCGTTCCTCCGTGTCATTCGGAGTTTTCTACACGTAGATTCCGTGTTGAATCGTCCCAATACTCCGCATGAATCCGCGTCGCCGATACGGAGCCAATGCGGAATGAACTACACGTATTTTACGCGTAGATTCCGTGTGTCATGCGGAGATCTGATCTACGGGCTGGCCTAAATTATTCGAAAAATATAGCAAATACTATAATTTGCCCTTAATAATATAGGCCGAGGTCAGTCATCTTCGGTACACTTCTGGACCTTCGCTAGATGTATACATAGTATTAATTTGGAAAGCCTATCTTTACATTTTCATGTTATATCATAGTAAACTGTATATGCCCTATAAAAATAGGTCAAGGTCATTTAACTGGGATAGGCCTGGCTTCTAGACAGTCACAAGTTGCACACATAATATGAATTTGGAGAGCCTAGATTTAGTCCTTCAAAAAGTATAGCAAATACTAAAATATGACCTTGATAAAATAGGTCACTGTCAGCCATCTTCAGTACACCTCTCGACCATTGCCAGATGTATACATAGTATTAATTTGGAAAGCCTACATATATTTCTTCATGTTAGACCATAATAAGTAGTGTATGACCTTGAAAAAATAGGCCAAAGTCAGTCAACTAAGATAGGCTTCTAGTCAATCCCCAGTTCTATAAGTCATATGAATTTGGAGATCGTAGCTGCAATCCTTCAAAACCATAGCAAATACTAAAACTTGACCTTAATTGAATAGGTCAAGGTCAGTCATCTTCAGTACACCTCTGTACCTTCGCCAAACGTATACATAGTATTAATTTGCAAAGCGTACATATATTTCTTCATGTTAGACCATATTAAACAATATATGACCTTTAAAAAATAGGTCAGGGTCAGTCAACCGGGATATGTTTCTAGTCAATCAACAGTTGCATAAGTAATATGAATGTGTAGACCCTAGCCTAAATTCTTCGAAAAATATAGCAAATACTATAATTTGCCCTTAATAATATAGGTCAAGGTCAGTCATCTTCGGTACACTTCTGGACCTTCGCCAGATGTATACATAGTATTAATTTGGAAAGCATATCTTTATTTTTTCATGTTATATCATAGTAAACAGTATATGACCTATAAAAATAGGGCAAGGTCATTTACCTGGGATAGGTTTCTAGACAGTCACAAGTTGCACACATAATATGAATTTGGAGACCCTAGCTTTAATCCTTCAAAAAGTATAGCAAATACTAATATATGACCTTGATAAAATAGGTCACGGTCAGCCATCTTCAGTACACCTTTTGACGTTTGCCAGATGTATACATAGTATTAATTTGAAAAGCCAACATATATTTCTTCAGGTTAGACAATACTAAACAGTATATGACGTTAAAAAATAGGTCAAGGTCAGTCAACTAAGATAGTCTTCTATTCAATCCCCAGTTGCATAAGTGATATGAATTTGGAGCTTCAATTCTTCAAAATACATAGCAAATACTAAAACTTGACCTTGATAAAATAGGCCAAGGTCAATCATCTTCAGTACACCTCTGCCCCTTCGCCAAATGTATACATAGTATTAATTTGCAAAACGTAGACATATTTCTTCATGTTAGACCATATAAAACAATATATGACGTTTAAAAAATAGATCAAGGTCGGTCAACTGGGATAGGTTTCTAGTCAATCACCAGTTGCATAACGTAATATGAATTTGGAGACCCTAGTTTGAATTCTTCAAAGAATATAGCAAATACTACCTGTATAATTTGACCTTGATAATATAGGTCTTGGTGAGTCATGTTCAGTACACCTCTGGACATTCGCCACATGTATACATAGTATTAATTTGGAAAGCCTAGTTTTTTTCTTCATGTTATATCATAATAAACAGTATATTACCTATAAAAGTAGGTCAAGGTCATTCAACTGGGATAGGCTTCTCTAGTCAATCACAAGTTGCACACGTAATATGAATTTGGAGACCCTAGCTTTATTCAATCAAAAAATATAGCGAATACTAAAATTTGATCTTGATAAAATATGTCAAGGTCAGTCGTCTTCAGTACACTTCTGGACCGTCGCCAGATGTTTACATAGTATTAATTTGGGAAGCCTAGCTTTATTTCTTCATGTTTTATCACAATAAACGTTGTATGACCTATAAAAAATAGGTCGAGGTCATTCAACTGGGATATGCTTCTAGTCAATCACGAGTTGCATGAATAATATGAATTTGGAGACCAAGCTTGAATCCTTCAAAAATATAGCAAATACTAGAATTTGACCTTGATAAAATAGGTCAAGGTCAATCATTTTAATAGGTTTCTGACCTTTCAGCCGATACATATGTGGTATGAATTCACAATGCCTGGCTATAATTCTTCTTGAATATCGTGTTCACAAGAAAGATGGACTGAATGTGGTTAACTCCCTCAACAAGTTTAGGGCTATGACCCGTTTGCGTATTGAGATAGTCACCTAATCAGTTGATACCACAGGTAAATACGCATTTGTCCGGCCACTCGATGTAATGGCTAATCAGTTGATTACACTCTAAACATTCCTTTTATATAGCTTTGTTTACGCCTCGAGAGTTTTCTTTCAAATGTTCATGAACACCTAGGGTTAATTATGGGCGATTGCCTTCTAGTTTTTAAGCGTTTAGTCAGTCATTCAATATTCAGCCGTAAACCAATAAAGAATTTCCGCGTCCATAATCCAAAGATCTAAATCATATAATAATATTAGCACCAAATTAAGAGGATGAATCATAGTATACATACAACTAGGCTTCTTTCCTGCAAGACAGCAGCAATTAACAGTTTTCACTGATGTCAGGAAGACATCATGATGTTCCAAAAATATCAAATCCGTATCGCAGATCAGTGTTCCTAATCCATATGATTATACGTTGTATAGTGGTTATCTAGGGTATGATGTATTTCGGCCATGCTTTGATTTTGAGTGTTCATATGAACACTATGAGGATCTTAAAATACATAGGTGCATACGGCCCCTAAGAGTCGGGTTAATCGGTATTGGACACCAGTTACGAAACGTACCGCCATAGATCCTGCACGCCACGCTCGTATTTTGCTATCAGCGTGCGATATGTACCGCCAAATTTGAGAAACTTCGAGTGAAGGCGCTTGATGATATAGCCCTGTTCCACAAGTTTCTGTAGTAATGTTGTGTGACGTTGATTAAAATCGTCACATTTAAGGCAGGATCTAGCAAATGCTACCAGGCGGGATGTGTATACGCTGTATGCAGGTCACTGGTATATTCCTGTCCAGATAGGGACAGTTCACGATGTCGAAATTGTAAACATCTCTCTTGTCGCAAAGTCGATTGGATTTTCACTCCTTCTAACAATACACTGTTAAAAGAATATTTTTTGGGTAAAATGGTGGCAAAGAGGGAAGTACTGGCATAGTTGAGTAATGAAAATGGGGAAAATACTGTGTGAATTTGCCGACATTTATATATAACATTCTAAAGATTGTGGATGTGTTTATTGCATCTTGAGAAAACAGAGGGGAGAAAACACTAGGATACTTGAATGGAAAGAAAATGAATACCGGGATACAATTCATAGATGATTAACTTAGAGGAAATAAAGGAAAGACAGGGTCATGATCATGGATACAGAGGTACGAATATATCACGGGGGAACAGATATTTATTATCGGTGGCGAATATTCATTTGTACGAGGAGCATGTGAAGGGAGCATAGTGTGAGGGGACGGGTTGCACCGCGTGTTATGTATGACCAGTGCCCATCATGTCAGGATGGAGTGTCCAATCAAACGAAACCAAATCAACGATCAGTTACGCAGCGACATCTATATGGTGCATGAGAAAATAAGTTGTCATCTATTTGCGTTGTCCATTGTGTTCCCGTGATAAACTTAGTAATGTTACATTTTTTAGTAATTTTGACATGCATGTACGGAGTTGGGAGAGTGTACTGTTACAGATTTCTGTAATGTTACAGATTTCTGTAATGTTATAGACTTCTGCAATGTTACAGAATTTCTGCTTTAGTTATGAAGGAGATTTAACATTACGAGAAGCAAATTAGATTTAGATTTTAACATCAGATTACAATAGCTAGAATGCATTGGACACCCGTCTCCCTGTTTATAACACATGATGTTACCTAGGTGCACAGTAAAATAGCCTTTGTCTTGTTCGCAGAATAAAATAATAAATTTTCAATATCCACAACGTTTGAATAACACTTCAGAAAATATTTGTCGATTTGTATCAATATTTTAAACGGTTTTGCAAGGCCATGCAGTGAAAGTGCCGCTGTAGATACCAGGTTGCTCATTGGAACATGGATTTCCGAATATTTAAACCCAGAAACTGCTCATGTGGCAAAGTGTTGCCTTTTCTCTCTGTCGTATATATTTTGATTGATGCCTTTTCTATCTTTCGTATATATTTTAATTCAAATGGGCATCGCTTGTGTGACTTCATATTTTAACAGAACTTATACGCCGTAACAATAAAGGCCTATAAAATAATAAACGGGGCGTGACCTCCGTCGTGACCTGAGCGTTTCCTCTCTTAACAAGTATATGAACTGTTCGTGATTTGAGATAGTTAACTAATCAGCTGATACCACATGCAAATACACAGTTGATTACCCTCTAAACAATCATTTTAAATAGCTTTCTTCACGAATCAGGGCTTTTCTTTGAAAATGTTCATGAACCTCTCGGGTTAAACTATGAATATTGGTTCATGATAAAACAAAGGTATTTATCGTGCATCTAAGGGACCCTCTGTCGATAATTCTGAAAAGTCTAAGAGGCCCACGGTCGATAATTCTGAAAAATTTCTGTGTAGCAAAATGGTGCCTTTTGCAGCTTGTAACTTGCATTTTACTCATCGGCCCACCTATACATAGTGCACGAAAAAAATATGTCGAGTCACCTAAATAGATCGACCCTTCTGGTGTCTTTTCAGGTGCCAAACTTAGTAATGCTAATTTTGACACACCCAGTTGGGCGTGTTTCGATTTATGTAATGTTACAGATTCCTGTAATGTTACAGAGGATTAAGTAATGCACACTACAAGGGCGAAGACAAGTTGTGAAGTTTGGAGGGGGAGTGTGAGAGGGGGTGTCCTCCCTCGCAGCGTAGGATTTTTTTTTTGAAAATTGATGGTATGTCGGTGCTCTCTGGGAGCATTTGAGCGGTAAAAGTTTGTGAAAGTTGAAATTTTAATTTGTGCGAAAATTTCTCATAACAGTGGCGATCACTATACACTGATACAATTCAATCCCGGTTTTGCACTATATAATTCAAGTTAATCCTTAGACAATACTATTTTGCTCCGATAGTAGGGGGCGGTACATTGATGAATTCTGGTCCGTTAATTGGATCGCTTTGCTTTCTCTTTAACATGCAAATTATTTTCAATTGACGATACTGAGCTATTTTTGATCTGAAGTTGCCAAACTTATCAAAAATATAAGCTTAACCGATCTTTCTCGGAATAGTGGCAAATATTGATCCATATATATTGATCATATTTACACCAGTTATCAAAGAGTGACTTCGGTTCTAGTTAGATTTATACCTTTATTTGTAGGGTTTCTCTGCAAGAATTAGTTGAGAGTTCGTAAACATATCTTATTTGTGAATAAATAAATACTGAACAAATGACTGGGATCTCAATTTAAAAAAAAGAGTGAAAATGTTCTGAGAAATTCTACTCATCCAACGTATTCATGTTTCTTCGTCCAAATGGGCAATATTTGTTTAGATTGGAGCACATTATTCGCTTCTTGGAGACTATCGCACTAGGTTTGAACCCGATATCGTCAAACTGTTGCTTTGTTCACTGACCGACTGCAATCTTGTGCCAGCTTGTTGGTGATAAATAATTTACTTCCCCTGTATTTAGCAACAATTGATAAGATTTATGACAAGATATACATTTTCTCCTCTGCTATGTTTGCTTTCTGTTTGTTTCTTTCTTTCTTTGCTTTTTTCGTATTCTTTTTTTGCCGACCACCGAAAAATACCTTAATTAATTGTAAAGACCTATCAATTTTATCGAGTAATGAAGGCGAATCTCTCGACCGAGTATCTGGCAAAGTAGACTGATCAATTTAACCTCTGTGCATAAGCACAATTTTTCACTAAAAATATCGGTAATGCTTCAAGTGATGCCACGTATGGGACGCTTATTGAGAGACCTCACACAAAACTGCTGGATGGCGATAGGAGTTGCCTCCCCTAAATGACCAACCGGCTGGAGGCTACAATTTTCTGCCATGGACAAGGGGAGATAATCGATGATAAATTATTGTATTCTGTAATATAAGAAATAATGTTATTCATTCCTGTAATATTACAGAATAATGTATTTGCCTGGACTGGTAACAATGGACAAAAAGATCCTCTTGTCATTAGCTTAAAATTATCAGACAATGGTGGGCGCCAAGATCCTTCAGGATCTCTCGTCTGATAATAAAATCAGTCATGTTTCTTGAATAGCGTGTCACATGGGTTGAGTTTGACACATTTGTTGCTTGACACATAATCACTAGTAATTCCAATTGGGAAAAGTTCATCCATTTTAGCACAAATAGTGTCTATGAAATCCCAATCTTCCTTGGATCATAGTATTGTGAATGATTTCTTGTTCACAACAAACTATATAAATACTCTCAAAACACACCTTAGTTGTTCTTCGCGCATATGGACATCAAATCTTATGGCAGTTTGAATGTAAAAGGCATCACTGGTGCATGGTAATAGATAATTCCAACGACATGTCATGCACATGTGCTAAGGATAGTTCAAGACTGGTTGCTCTACCGTTAGGCATTAGGAAATTCTTTATGACTAGGCTATTCTGTTAATGCGAACAATTTGATGTGTGGAATCGCATTCACAACAATGTAATTAAGCCCATCACCATATAGCAAGGGCATGGACAAAGGGGAGATTGGGCCAAATTTTGCCGATCGGCAAAAAAATAACAAAGGAACAAACAGAAAAGTAAAGACAGAAAAGGAAAGCAAACATAGCTAGAAAAGTTTATCGAAGTCACTGCTTGATGACTGGTGTAAATATGATTTATATGGATAAGTTTTTCCTACTATTCCAAGAAAGCACTACCAAGCTAACATTTCTGATAAATCTGGCAACATCAGGTCAAAATAGTCCAGTTATCATCGATTAAATATATTCATATGTTAAAGAGATGACAAAGCTACCCGATTAGCGAACCGGAACGCATGCGCCCAGCCACGCGTCAATGCAACCGCCGGCTGTTTTCGGGACAAGATAGTACTTTATAAGGATTAACTTGAATTATAGTGCAAACCCAGAATTGAATGATCATTTTAGCTATATATCATTGTAGTGATGACCACTGTAATGAGACATTTTTGCACAATTAGTTGTTTAATTGTTACAAATTTATATTTCTCAAATGCTCCCAGAGAGCGCCAGTTTACCATCAATTTCGTAGAAAAATTTGACGCTGCGAGGGGGGATACCCCCGTCACAGCCTCTCCCCCTCTCAAGCCTCCACCAACTTGAAAACTTGTCTACGCCCTTGCATATATATGTCATCGTTATACTGGCATCCTAACAGGAAGGGGTGGCATTGCACACAAATATTGTTCTGTTCCTTGGAATTCATAAAATTGTATATTGGTTGGGTGGGCACGGGTTCATGTCACTTCAATGCATTTTGCTGAGAAGCAACAGGAACTTGATAATGTGATGTCTAGCACTGTAATATCACTTGTCTTTATTGCACCATGTAAGCGTCCTGTCTGTGTCTTGTGTGATGTACTCAATGTTTTATAGGGTGGATGGAGGGTGTCTGGTTCCATGCTGCTTCAAAGATTTCTTCTTTGAAGTAGCAGGAACGCAACTTGGCTGGGTGGTGCTTTAAGTTGGTTCGTCGCGATATAGCTGAAGTATGGTTGAAAGCGACGTTAAATTCTATTCACACACACCAAGCTGGCTTAATAGTTTTCAATCATGTAGCATATACTGTACATAGTAAAATATGTAATTGTCAATCTTTATCTCAAATGGATTTATCAACTTGGTGATAGTTAAGTCAATAATCAATCCTACTCATCCCTAACTTGGTAAGTCGGTAAGTTCCATAAAACTGTTCTAGCGATTTGGCGTCTCCAAATTTAAGTCATTTTAATTTCAACATGTTCCAAAATTAATGTAATCATCAGGGTAACTATTCTTATAACTAAAACGATATTTGTCAGCTGCAATGATCCGGCTAATAGTTTGGTATATACACAAGTTCAAACTATCTCTAAAACTAGACATTTGTTATCGGCTGTAATCTACTCCATCAAATATTTGTTGCCGTCTAAATGTTGCCGTCCCGACTAAATGAATAGCTCAATATCTATGATAGACTCTTCTTTTGAACTCGGGTATAAGCTAAGTTTTCGACATAATTTAATCTTTTTTCTTCGTTTTACATTAGTTTGGCATTTCACACCGTATCTCCCGTTTCGTTATTTTCGTCAGCGAAAGATTGCGAAAAGACGCTTTTCGGAACAGCTGATTTTATCGCGAAAATTTAACCTACTCTCGCTCTGAGCTGTGATAGGAATGCCACGCCCCCTTACCCTATATTTACCTATCACATCCAGAGTTTCTGAGTTAGAGCGCCATTGTAGTATATTGCACTATGCACAAGTACTTAAAAAGTGTTAGCGCTGATATTCCTGTATCGCCTGTTGTCCAGGTTTCACTAGTACAAGGGCTCTTGTGTAGAGAGATATGGGTGAAAAGGTTGCATCGCATGTTCTGCCTGACCAGCTGCATCTCGTACCACGACGAAGTGCCCACGTAAATTCATTCATCTCTCCACGTTCAACCCCCAAATCCCGCAGATAAAGAACAATACAATCAAAAATGAATCAAAGAATCAAATCAGAATTTGTTAGAGGTAGGATAGAGTATTGAGATTCTATATCCCCGATCAGTTTGAGTTCTGGATGTATTAGTCCGCCCTCCGAACTAATCCAGAGTTCAGAAATTACATAAACCAGTTAAGTTTAGTGTGTTGTAGCGCGCATATTAGCAGGAAGTGGGTCCAAAGATCATTCGCCTTTCACATTTTCTAAGTTGGGCGTCAGATGTAAGTCATGTGTGCAGAAATTATGCATGGAGTAAACTTCAAATATCAGTTTACTGGTGCTTTTTATAACCGTGGTCAATTACGTAATCCCTCTGAATCGAGAATATTGTATCTGATTTGGAGACGACTGCGCATCAAATTCTGTGCACCTTACTTGGGGTCTATGAAGATCATTAATAAACAATAGAAATGCGAAACTTTATTTATGAGTTGAATGTCTATGCTACCTCGTGTCGGGAACCACAATGTCGGATGGAACTTCTTTTGTACGTTTTTTTTTTTTTTTTTTTTTTTTTTTTTTTGTTCGCTGGGGCGTTTGTGCACATCCCAAAACGAATGCGGAAATGTTAACATATTATTCATCATTTTCATAGAATAGCATTCATTTATCGACGGGCGAGGACACATTTTCTTGTTGTAATACAATTTATTGTTGTTATGAAATTTACTTTCGTTATCAAGTTACATAGCTTCATTTCATGCACACAATCACATAATAAATCTTTTAGTTTCATACATTTATTCAAACGATATAGCAAGTAAATATTGGCTTTATTCAGTGTATCATTCTATACTATACTGTACTATAAACGTAGATCTATAAGATTCACTGATGAGGTCCCTTAATGAAGAAAATATTGGCACAAATGGATACCAAGCTTCTATTTATAGGTGTTACCAAGGCGTGGAAATTTCACAAATTACAACAGAAGCATAGTGAAATCCAACTGAGTAACTGGTAAATGGTAATTCATGAGTAAAACGGTTGTGGAGATTTAAACTGCAAATTTAAACTTGCACTACATGTCCCAGTCCATAACAGTTCAATCTATGTGGTTATCTCCCCTTTCAACTAGTTGGCAAATACATAGTTTTGGTGCATGTATGTAATATGTAGATCGGGGAAAACGCTTGCAATATTCCATGAATATTTCGCAAGTAGAGTGGAAAGAAAACATCTCTGAATACAGGAAAATTATTATGTAACTGATTTGACCAACGCTGGATTTTAGAAACTTCCCATAAGGAGGTTCATAATAGATATGGAGAGGGTCTGGAGGGGTAAACCTAAATGGCGAAAATTCCCAACTGTAACTCAACCCACATATTTCATGGAAAATCACTAATTCACTCAAGCCGCTCAAAAATCTGGGGATTAGTAGACGACATATTTTGAGCAGGAATGTAGTGCAACTGTAAAATTAACGAATACACGCATAAAATTACATAAATACAAATGTAACTTGAACATATCAGACCTGAAACTATATATGAACATTTAAAACACAGAAACATGGACACCATAATGAAGAAAGCTTCAGAACTCTTTCTTGTCGTGTAAGAGATCTATCTTGTACTGTGTGAACAAGAGGCAGAACCGGCCAATTTCTTCAGCATTTCTATATGTATCTGGTTAACCCTTCGGCTCAAATATTTGACCCCTAGGCTCAAATATAGATACACCTGGTCCATAAAAATATCTATAAATAAAATTATTTGATTGAACTATATGTGGTTCCCAACAATATTTTATTTGGTCTTCCATATGTATAGGGTACGGTGTGCTCTTCCTGTTGGTGCTTAGTATTAGCCACAGATACAGTCACTGGACAGGCCGAGGGTGATTCAGATTTGGACAAGCAAAAACTGTAAATGTTGACATAGCGTAGATAGGACAATTAGGGAGTAAACTGTGTAAATCTAACAACAGAGAGATATTATATCACAGCTAACAACTACAAAGAGTGACACGCACACACTCCAACAGCGTGCTCCCCCACAGGGTACACATTGACTGCCCCCCGAGGAAGCCTGTGGGGGCTGTAGTTTGCCCAGATGAACTAAGTTAGCTGATGATACGTTTGTGACTAAACATTTGATTCTCCCAACAAGACATTAACATGAGATCTATCAACATATCAAATCTGTTATATTTTTCCTTTCCAGGAAACCAAAAGAAGGGCCTCGTCAGTATAATACAGGCGGAATATTCAGAAAGTGAACATTACAGACATGGAGATAGATCAAACAGAATTATTTTCTGTGGAATTACACTCGTGTGTCACCACGAAGAAAGGAGTGGAAATCCACATCACAAAAATAACAAACGTGTTGTCTTTCTCCTGCATGTGTTTGAAGTGTGGTAAAGGCTTCCCGGCCCAGTCCTCGATCAGGTTACACATGCAAACACATGTACAAAGTGACAGTAATCTGATTGCTGATTCCATCAGAAATCCAACATCTGAGGATATTAAAGCGGCCAGGTTTACCAGGATAATCGATAAATCCACAGGGGAGTCCCCTGAAAAAGGGATTGAGTCAGACGAGGACAGGTGTAGCCCAGAGAACAGTTATCTTGGCGATGATACTATCAGAGATAAATCTGTTGTCACTGAACCTGACGAAGAATTTAGCGGAGATGAAAGCAGTGATCTTTGTGATGAAAGTTCCGATGGAGGAGCAGAAGACGGTGATGTCCTGGACCCGGTTGACGATGGTGACAGAGTGAACGATAATGTTAGGACGATTGTCGGTACAGACCGTGATACTGATAGAAATTACCACAGCGATGACACGATCATAGCCGATAATGATAACGTGCCTGCCAGTACTGGCCTAGATGGCAGTGACGACAAAAGCCATACAACAGTGTCCCTGAAATCGACCAATGCTGCGCATTATGAAACTGCTGAACCTCGAAGTCAGGAAACCTCTGTCGTCAGTAGTAAGGATGTTCCAAAACAAAATGAAAACACACAAAACCTAGATATCAGCACCTGCGATGTCAAGAGAGAGCAATCGCCATCTGAGCCGAGCCTTAAATCAAAAGATGCTCCCAGCCTTCAACTGGAACAAGACATTAAAATACGAGCTGGAAAGGAAGCCAAGGAGAAACCATTCGTGTGTCCAGATTGCGGTCTTAGATACCGCAACAAACATTCTCTGAAGGTACACTCCCGGAGGCACACAGGAAATCTTCACACGTGTCGAGAGTGTGGCAAGCAGTTTCTTAAGCCTTCTGCCCTGAAACTACACAGCAGCATTCATACAGGAGAAAAACCATTCCAATGTATCGTTTGTGGAAATCAGTTCCGGCTTCAGGGTCAGCTCACAGAGCACATGACAATTCATACAGGGCGGAAGCCTCATTTGTGCACATTGTGTGGAAAGAGATTTAACCGGATGTCACAGCTGAAAGGTCACACGATGGTCCATACAGGGGAAAAGCCACATCGGTGTAACATATGCGGAAAAGGATTCACCCAGATGTCAAAGTTAAAACATCACGAAAGGGTCCATACAGGAGAGAAACCATACTTATGTAGTATTTGCGGTAAAAGGTTCACTCAGTCATCCAGCCTGGATGAACATTTCGCCAAACATGTAGGTACGCCGACAACCAAGAACAAAGTAGAATGTGGAGTTTGTGGGAAGAAATTCATGACTGGGCAGAGATATATCGAGCACATGAATATGCATACTGGTGAGAAGCCATACATATGTCCAGTGTGTGGTGAAGGATACAGTAAAAAATACGAACTTACTGTGCACTCTAGGAAGCACACAGGAGAGCTATATACCTGCCAGTTCGAGGGGTGTGGTCAACAATTCACGAGGTCTTCCGCTCTCAGAGAACATGGCACCATTCACACAGGGGAAAAGCCGTATTTGTGCACCATATGTGGCGCGCGATTCCGACAAAAGAGCCAAGTTGCGCCGCACATGAAGATTCATACTGGAGAAAAACCTCACGTCTGTCCCACTTGTGGGAAAGGATTCATCCGTGCGTCCCATTTGGTCCGCCATAATAAAGTCCATACAGGCGAGAAGGATCACTTATGCACCGTTTGCGGTAAAAGATTCACCGATCTATTCTATTGGAAGGATCATATTGCTATGCACGAAGGAATAGATTTCAATTGCACCTACTGTGGTAAACTTTTCAAATATAGAACCTTACTAAACCAACATGTAAGCGCTGTTCATCAAGGACGGTCCCAGGACTGTAAAGTTTGCGGTAAAGTATTTACGAATCATAAATATCTGAAGAAGCATTTAAAGGTTCACGGAAAAACCTATTCATGTTTAGATTGTGACAAAGAGTTCTCGGGGAAGTTATCCTTCGTGAATCACATGAGGAAACACATCGGAAAAAGACCATTCATATGCTCGCATTGTGGTCTGCCATTTATTCAGCGAGAGGATCTCCATAAGCATCTGAAGGAGAAGCATGGACAAACCATTCAACAGAAAGAAGCGGATACCAGAACCCATCCGCTGCCTTCCATAAATGATCGTCCTTCTGATATGGACCACACGGTCACAAGGTTGATTAACGAACTAACAACGTCAGACAAATCAGAAACTGTAGAATAAAAGATACATTTTTGTTGGCAAGACAAGACGGACAGTGTCTTCGTGTTCAAGAAAATTAACATTCATTGTAGACTTGACGCAGCTACCGTCGCCGTGCATCATCGTACAATGGGAGTTGCTGATCTGTACGTCGCGTCACAGGGCAAAATTCGAGAGGAAACTAAATCAATGCTTCTCCAAAATGCTGTTGCGGATTGATGGCAATATTATTGTATCAA
This sequence comes from Hanleya hanleyi, assembly GCA_036873755.1. Lineage (NCBI taxonomy): Eukaryota > Metazoa > Mollusca > Polyplacophora > Lepidopleurida > Hanleyidae > Hanleya > Hanleya hanleyi. The sequence goes on from JAVTVY010033415.1 coordinate 28,514, forward strand.
TAAATGAATAATTTTGAATCTCCGGACTGGACCGAGAGAGGAGAGGCATTCGAGTCAGTTTTGCTGTCTAGAAGGTGGGATCCTCTTCCCAGAACCGAAGTAAGCTAACGGCAGCATGATAAGCTTAATCATCAATCATGATATGTCACAATAAGCATACTATATCTGGATAATTCCCCCGAAAACCATCTGCCCCAATGCCATGATCGCTATATTCGTATGACCTCGGCCTGCAGATCAGCAACGTCCGCTGTACAGTGATATACGGTGACCGTTCCTACACTTGAGAAACATTACTAGCGAAGTAGTTCATCAAGTGTTGATCCTCACACTGTTATAAATTACCGTTATTTCGCAGTAAATGTATGTTGGAGTTTACAGTACATTCAATCGTAAACACATTAATCTGTAAATTAAACTGTGATATTTCAGTAGACATCAACTGCAATGGGTAAACTGCGCACACACGTAACATAGAATTCTTGTTTTCTCTGAAAGGAGGTTGATATCTTTGCACACGAAACGCTCAGTTGCAGGAAACATGCGACATCTGCGTTATACGATACAACATTCAGAGCATTATCAGAACACGCGCTGGGACGGACGCAGCGGCTAACTTTAATTTTCAGTCTACAGTACGGTTTGGTTTTGGTTTTATCCATCTTCACATTTCAAGCTAAAAACTACACTAACGTTCAGTCATGTAGTGTTCGACTTGCATATGCGAAGATGGGTTTTATCTGACTTGGAGTTGTATCCTACTATTCGTATAATAATTGCACAGATTCGTTCGTGATTATTTACGAAGCTTGTGGTGATCGCATTTGTAAACACGAAGAGCAATGGCCATTTCGGCCTTCCAGTGACCAACGTTGCCGCGGAACCGATAATTGTAGACAATGGTGCCACGCAATTGTATTGTTTAAAGAATGTTAAAACAACGGTAATTGTAAATTACAGGGCTACCCAAATTTTACAGTTGAATGCCTGTCAATAAACGGTAATTATAAAATACATTTGATCGCATTTTTAAACACGAAGAGCAATGGCCATTTCGGCCTTCCAATGACCAACGTTGCCGCGGAACCGATAATTGTAGACAATGGTGCCACGCAATTGTATTGTTTAAAGAATGTTAAAACAACGGTAATTGTAAATTACAGGGCTACCCAAATTTTACAGTTGAATGCCTGTCAATAAACGGTAATTATAAAATACGGTGCAACATTTTACAGTTCAAAGCCTGTTAAAAAACGATAATTGTAAAATACGGTGCAACGTAATTTTACAGTTGAATTTACTGCCACCTTTTCTGCCAGTACATTTAACTGTGAATTTACGGTGTGATTTATAACAGTGCAGGACAAAAGTGTTTTTGAAAGATAAAGATGACGATTTGCAATGTCTATGTAATCATACACGTCTAATACTGTCCCTGGAATATTGTACCCTGTACGTTTGTTCATGAGCACGCTATATTATTTTAAATATGATCTACTGCACGGGGCTACATAGTATACATACGCCTATCACACATAACTGCGTTAGTTATGTGAAATAAACTTCACGAGGACTGTTGAGCGCTATTGACTATCGTGGGGTGTTGATAAAGGTGTTGTTCCCATGCGCATATTAATCAACATGTTTCTTATGAAGCTACAATGAAAACAACGCAAATGCATTTTAATTAGTCGTCTACTTTGGAACTTGACACAAATCAATAATTTATCTATGCATGCATTTTCTTTTTTGCAGCGTGTATATCAAACACAACTCTACAAAATGACCTCATTACCCTGTGGTATTGATAAAATAACACGCTCGAAATAACTTATATTCTCCCCATATACAACTCCTGTACTGTTGTTTCATGTAGCGGATCTCTGTTACATAGCGACACGCAATAATGCATTTCTGTTCGAGTTGACATAGTTCACTGATCCCGTGTAAAGTAATAACAGTTTGTGTCGCTTATATCCCATGCCCAGTGAAGTTGCCGAATGATAAACCGCACACACATCTATGATCTTCCACGGAACTATTAATCTTTGTTCCAGTGAACACGAATGCATTGCGACGTCTCTCTCTCTCTCTCTAGTTGATCTTCAGTACATGAAACAACAGTACTTTTTTTATAGAAACTTACGTTACGGTTATTTCAAGCGTGATATATCAATATCACGGAGTAATGGTAGCCAGTTTGTTCTACACGCTGCCAAAAAAATACGTAGATTTAACTATTGATTTTTTACAAGCTCCAAAGTAATTTAATTGGACAGACTTTAGTCTAAGATATATTGAGTTCCGATATGACCGCTATATTTGTCTCTTTCGCGCGCATCATGTTGCCGGGGATACCCGAGCCAGTGTGAAAGGAAAAGGTGTCTCAGGAAATTGTTCCCCTTTTTCTGCAGGAAAAATTGTCTTATCTGATTTGCAGTTTAGATAAGGACATTTACAGATGCCTTAGCTAGGTTATTAGATAGAAGTCGGACATATTTTTTTCCGGACTAACATGTTGGAGTTATTGAGGCTTTCGCAAACTGATTCGATTAATTACATACTACAGAAATAAAACACTATATAGTATATCCCTGTACCCTATTATAAATAGAATTACGGCATGGTGCTTCGGTGAACCAGCGCTATAAAAAACGGCATTTGTGTTACCGCTTTGTTATAAGGTATAAATAGTATAGTGTTTAACTCTTTTTCTGTCGAATATGTAATTAATATAATTAGTTTGCAAGAGCCTTAGAGTTAGTTAGAATTGTTGTATTAACTCTTTTATCCCTGGATGCTGTGTACCACTACTTTTCCATTCTTCTTTGATATATTTAACCATCATTTATACATGTGTTCTCATTTTTTCCCCTCCCTCACTGTCATCCGTTATATCCCAGCCCTGCCCCAAACACACGATTATTGTATACAGCGATTCAGTTACATGGATACATGGATTCCATGTGTATATTTGGCCTTTCGTTACTATATACATGTATGTAGTTGTTAGTGCGTGTGTTGAATTTTCTCTTTACCGTATACATCCAATTTTATAAACAGATTATATCATATATTTACAATAAAAAAGTGGCGAAAATGTACCAAATGATCGATCAATGTACCAAATGACAGCCAGTGGGGCCTTGAAATCGGAACTATGAAAGCGTATTAAAACAAACTTAACGATACTAACATGCATGATTTGTTACTGGTACCTGTTATCATCTGTGTCATTTATTACCTAAAGTTATTACCATTTTAATTAGTCGTCTACTTTGAAGCTTGGCAAAAATCAATAGTTGGATCCGCATACATTTTCTTTTTCGCAGCGTGTATAACAAACTGAATTCTACAAAATGACTACCATTACTCCATGATATTGATAATATATCACGCCTGTTATTACTTTTTACGGCCTCGATGATCTTTGTCCGCTTGAACGTCAATATATTATGACGTCACCTATGCGATTGTGCCCTGGTACTAAATTTATTATGGAGTATTATATGATTTTCAAAGTGATTTCAAGCGTGATATATTATCTGTATCACGGAGTAATTGTAATGATTGACGACTGATTTAAATGGACAGATTTTAGTATTAAGGGTTAGTATATTTTTAATGGTGATTTAATAAAAGAACTCTCTCAACTCTGTAAAGATACTATTTTCCTAAAAAAAATCCTTCATCACTGAAAACTTCTTGGGAGATTATATAGTTGGGTCATCTGGAGCAATTCCGTGACCGTGGAGAGCGAAGGTTCGTTTCTCAGTGGATTTGTCTACTATGAAGTTTAATTAAAAAAAATAGCGGGGGTGTCCCTCGCGAAAGTGTGGGCGGAACCCGTGAGAGCCCGAAATCCAAAATGGCTGCCGTCGGCCATTTTGAATTTTATTTTGTCAATGGTTTGGCCTACAGTGCTGCTCAGTATATGGTTTCTGGGGTTTTTCAGGGCGAGGAATTCATATTTGATATCGGTTTTATCATCTGACCTAGTTTTCACCTTCGAATCCAAGATGGCCGCCGATTTTCAGCTCAGAATGGTCAATTTTTCAAACTCGGCGTACAGCCTTCACAATAGGCTCTAATGAAAGCTCTGATCATGCCGAGTTGAGTGATGGACAGTAAAACTACAAATAAGTGCACAAAGGTCGAAAGGTTAATGTTCTTGGTTGATTAGAAATGATCCTGTTCTGGGACACATATTTTTGTATTTTCAGGTCTACATGTACGCTGCTTTTTATTTCTACGGCATCAAGTGAAGATCAATAATAAACAAATACAGCATATTACAACAACATCAACTGAAGATCAAGAATGAACAAATGTCGCATCAAAGACATTTAAAATAGATACCATGAGAATTGCGCTAATCATTAGCACTATATTGGAAACCATTTTCATACAAATGTAGAAGCTTGTAGATAGATCCAGTCTAGATTGCATTTTATACTGTTTGCCTGTTACCTATTGTCAAACTGCTTTATGCATGCGTGCTAAAATTTGGCAAGCCGTGCAATTCCTCTAATACAATTACCCAAGGTAAATGGAAGAGTTTACAATTAAAGTCCAAAACTGGTCAGGACTCGACAAATCTGGTGATGTTTACGATAGCACTTCATGGAAAAATGGGTCGTTTAGTTATTACATGCATAAGACATGTTATATCGCAATCTCATATTCAGTTCAGCTTGAAAAAACTCGACAACGGAAACAGAAAGAAAGTGACATTGCTCAGTGTTCGGTGATGAGACAGAGGGACCTCCACCACCCCAGTGCCTGCGTTCATCAGTGGCTGGGCCTCTCCAGGACAAAACGAAGTGTGTTTGGTGCATGGAGGGTGAGGACATAAAGCACCCGAATAGAGCACGGTGGAAGCTGTTTAGACTCAACATGGTGCACCTTCAAACGCCACCCAGTCCTCATAGAAGATAGGGTGTTGAAAGACCGTCTAACACGGCTAGTCCAGTCAACGTCAGCGCTGTCAGGTCTTTTGCAAATGACATCATGCACCATGCCTTTTCACTGAAGTATGTCAGCCACGCAAAGTTCAAGCCAGATGATGCAATGCATCTTCAGAATGTGTGTCTCTCTGAGGTGAGGATTTTGGTCTTTAGACACGTGGATTCCATCATCTTCACTGAGCACGAAATCACTGCAGTCTCTCTTAGCAGACTACAGACGCATCGCCAGTGACTATGGCTATCCAGAGGGCGTTGTCAAATCGTTGTATCTCAAGGACCTGCTCATTAATGAGTATCAAGAGACAATTGGCTTCAAAGACAGAAGTAAGTTGAACAAGAGCGAATGGGTCTATGATGTTCGCGGAGGAGGTGACTACATTGAAGCTGCTATGTCATCCCTTGGTATCAGCGATAAGCAGCATGACAAGGAGTAAAAATCTGATGGAAACTCTGCAAAAGAGCTGTGTCTGCATCAGCTTTGCAGACACGCTGCTCCTCTATGACCACTGGGCTTTGGTGGATGTGGAGGCATCAGCAACGATGACTTCAAGATCGATACTATGCATAGTATCGATCTTGAGGTCATCGTTGTCAGCAATCACAATGGCTTGCCATATGCGATCTCCTGCGGGCAGGTTGCTGATGCCGACACATCCATCAAAGCCCAGTGGTCATAGAGGAGCAGCGTGTCCGCATAGCTGATGCAGACACAGCTCTTGTGCAGAGTTTCCACCAGATCTTTACTTCTTGTTATGCCATGGACATTGACACCCATGTTGATAACAGTGATAGTGCGCCGTTCCGTAGGTCATCTTGGAGGCTAGGCTGAGTGTGGTAGGGCTGAGATGGGTAGTTTTTCTCTTGGGCTGTTTTAGCCAGGTGAACTGCTGCACCAGCAACTCACACACCTCTTCGTTCGCCTTCTTCGAGATTATCTACACGAGGTGGCCAGGGGACTGTAGATGTATCTTTTATCTTCTTAGAAAGTCGCGGGGCCAGGTTCTGGAGGAGCTGCTTATCGCTGATACCAAGGGATGACATAGCAGCTTCAATGTAGTCACCTCCTCCGCGACCATCATAGACCCACTCGCTCTTGTTCATCTCACTTCTGTCTTTGGAGCCAATTGTCTCTTGATACTCTTTAATGAGTAGGTCCTTGAGATACGACGATTTGACATCGCCCTCTGGATAGCCATAGTCACTGGCGATGCGTTTGTAGTCTGCTAGGAGAGGCTGCAGTTAATGGATTTCGTGCTCAGTGAAGATGATGGAATCCACGTGTCTAAAGACCAAAATCCTCACCTCAGAGAGACACACATTCTGAAGATGCATTGCATCATCTGGCTTGAACTTTGCGTGGCTGACATACTTCAGTCAAAAGGCATGGTGGTACATGATCTCATTTGCAAAAGGATCTGACAGCGCTGGCGTTGACTCGACTAGCCGCGTGAGACGGTCCCTCAGCACCCTATCTTCTATGAGAACTGGGTGGCGTTTGAAGGTGCGCCATGCTGAGTCTGTGTTGAGTCTAAACATCTTCCACCGCGCTCTGTTCGGTTGCTTCATGTCCCTAACCTGGATGCACCAAACACACTTCGTTTTGTCGTGGAGAGGCCCACCCACTGATGAACGCTGGCACTTGGGTGCCCATCACACTTTTCTGAACTTGATGTTTGAGTCGAACACTGAGCAATATCACTTTCTTTCCGTTTGTGTTGTCGAGCTTTTTCAAGCTGGACTGAATATGAGATTGTGATATAACATGTCTTATGCATGTGATAACTAGCCGGCCCATTTTTCCATGATTAGTGCTATCGTAAACTTCACCAAATTTGTCGAGTCCTGACCAGTTTTGGACTTTAATTGTAAACTCTTCCATTTACCTTGGGTAATTGTATCAGAGGAATTGCACGGCTTGCCAAATTTCAGCACGCATGCTTAAGGCATTTTTACAATAGGTAACAAGCAAACAGTATAAAAGGCAATCTACATTTGTTTATTCTTATTATTGTATTTGTTTATTCTTGATCTTCACTTGATGCGGTAGAAATATAGAGCAGCGTACATGTAGACCGGAAAATACATAAATATGTGATCAAGTGTCCCAGAATAGGTGTCTAGGGCATGATCAGTAATGACATGCCACATTACACTGTGGAGTGTAATTACTTTTACATGCCCCAGACCTTTGTAACCAATGGAGTTAAAAGGATCATTTCTAATCAACCACGAGTTTTGACCTTTGTGGACTTATTTGTAGTTTTACTGTCCATCACTCAACTCCGCATGATCAGAGCTTTCATTAGAGCCTATTGTGAAGGCTGTACGCCGAGTTTGAAAAATTGACCATTCTTAGCTGAAAATCGACGTCCATCTTGGATTTGAAGGTCAAAACTAGGTCAAATGATAAAACTGATATCAAATATGAATTCCTCGCCCTCAAAAACCCTAGAATCCAAATACCGGGCAGCACTGTAGGCCAAACCATTGAAAAAATAAAATTCAAAATGGACGACGGCAGCCATTTTGGATTTCGGGCTCTCACGAGTTCCGCCCACACTTTCGCGAGGGACACCCCCGCTATTTTTTTTAATTAACCTCCATAGAAGACAAATCCACTGAGAAACGAACCTTCGCTCTCCACGGTCACGGAAATGCTTCAGATGACCCAACTAATATTCATCGTCTGACGTTATTGTATCAATACGAACGAAACTCAATTACAGGGAATTCTCTTAGCGTTCCTTTACGTTTTCTTAGCGTTCCAATGGAACCCACTCCCTCGGAGTATCTGTGCTTCAGTGAGAGTGTTGAAAATTATATATAGTAATATCTACTATCGGTCGACGTTCTGAAGTGAATAGTCGCGTGTTTAGTATACTTCTATATATGATCTTTGATAGCGGAAAATCTAGCCTCTGCCTGGTGCTTCTATATATGATTTTCTGATGAGTCAAAATCGGCCCTGGTGCTTCTATATGCTCTACAATCCTTGCTATTATATTTTGTAGTCGCTGGAGATAGTTCATTAAAGGTCGCGTTTCCGTTTTGTATCAAAAATGAAATTTCACAATATATCTATAGATTACACATTGTTCATTGTGAAACTACAAAAGACCCCTACTACCAACGTTCTACCTACGAGTGAAAAATTGAATAGCTTAAATTTCGGGACATATTTTATTGGGGTCATTTGAAGACAATTTACATTTCATCCACTATTGCGGACCACGAGGGTGTGACTGTTTTCACCGTTTTTCTTCAAAATGTTTTCCTTTCTTCGTTAATGTGTCCAGTATATATATTATTTTGCGAATGCATAGGCAAATTGGTTCACAAATTGCATAATAGCGGACAAAAAAAAAGACTTTTTAGAATATGGCGTCACTGTGGCGTCATCAAAGTGGCCAGCTTCGTATTTGTTCATTTACCACTTTATTCAGAATGGTCTTCTAAAAACTCCTATGCTAGGACGATGAAATTAAAAAAAAATATGACGAACTTGTTTGTTTGATTTGAATAATGTATCGTGTGAATCTGAAATACTTTTTATGCGAAAGTTATATTAGCGAGAAGACCAAAGATCACTGGCCTAATAATCAGAAAATCATTTTTTCCCAATATTTGCTGAGTGGATACCCTAGTGGGGGGGGGGGGAGGAAGAGGTGTCGCATACCAAATGTAGGTCGAGGTCAGAGGTCAAAGATAACTGTGCCTAAACTTCGGGAAATTATTGAAAATTGCTATTTTTGTGAACCGGGGCGGGGGGGGGGGGGGTTTAATGTCACACGCAAGGTTATTTCACTCATATGGTGACAGCCAGTTTGAATGGTGGAGGAAGCCGGAGAGAACAACCGTCGACAAGTAACTGGTAAACTTTTACACCTGCACTAGCGGGGCTCGAACCCGTGCAGGTTCAGTGGTGTGAGGCTAGCGATCACCAGCGATGCGCTTAGACCACTCGCCTACCGAGGGCCCCTTTTTGTGAGTAGATACAGTAGGCAGAAAAGATGACGCATAAAAAACTTTAGGTCACGGTCAAAGGTCACTGTGACCCCAAAATCAAGAAATCAATAAAAAGCTTCAGTTGATACATGAGGACACGATGTGTCACGTTCCAAAATATAGGTCAAAGGTCAATGTCACTGTGACCCCAAAATCATGAAATTGTTACAATTTTTGTCCGTGGATACATTATGCGGAGACGATGTCATGTACCAAAATTTAGGTAAAGGTCAAGGTCACTATAACTTCAAAATCAGGAAATTATCACAAGTAACATTTTTTGTATGCCCGTCGAAGACGAGGTCTTACGATGCAATGGTGAGTTCTGTCCGTCTATAATCCATTCATTAAAATTTGTTGTCCGTGTGATATCTCCAATTCCAAGGTATGGATTGGTATCAAACTTTGGATATACCTTAGTTGTTGGCAGGCCTTCAAGTGCCTCCTATATTTCCTATATTTTTGAGTCATTCCTATATTTTCCTATATTTTACTCAAAACCTCCTATATTTCCTATATTTTGACTTTTTCTCATGAAAACTTTCATCAATGCTCTGTAATGAGTCAAATGGACATGAGGAAATACATTTCAGATTTTTTTTTTCGCCTCGCTTCGCTCGGCAAATATAAAAACATTTCAATCTCTCTATGAAATCAAATAACACAACAGGTCACCTGAAAGACCACCACTATGACCACATTCAGTGTTTGATCAGAAGCCCTCAAGTAAAGTTTCCATCAAATGAAAGGCCATTGTGAACATTGTCGGAAAATATTTACTGTAATTTTTTAAGATTTTATTACACGGACTCAAATGAAGCATGGTTTTCTATGGTGGTCTATTGCAATCATATCTAGGTGCAGTGACATATATTTCAAATTTTGTATGCACTTTCCAATGCTTGATTCAAGCTTAAGGTGTGTATACTTCGAGTTTCAACACAGACTCACTGTTCCAATGTGCATGTTTCACCAAAATCTGAGAAATTAATTTCAAATTGAATTGACACTTATGAGTTACCATCTTCCAGATTTTGGTGGAACAATCATATCGGAAAAGTGAGTCTGTGTTGAAACTCAAAGTATACACACTTTAAGCTTGAATCAAGCATTGGAAAGTGCATACAAAGTTTGAAAAATATTTATTTAGGCCGTGTGACGTCACTGGACCTAGATATGATTGCAACAGACCACCATAGAATGCCATGCTTTACTTGCAGTTTACTCCGTGTAATAAAATCGTAAAAATAACAATAAATATTTTCCCACACTGTTTGCAATGGACTTTCATTTGATCGAAACTTTACTTGAGGATTTACGATCACTTTAAACACCAGAAAACTACCAAATTTGGAACATACAATGTAGTACAGACCTGTCTTACACTCCTTTATTTCCTATATTTTCCTATATTTTATTCAGAAAATTCCTATATTTCTCCTATATTTTTGCAAATTTCCTCCTATATTTTCTCCTATATTTTCACTGTGATCCACTTGAAGGCCTGTGTTGGGCAAAGAGGAACCCTATTCATTTTTAGGTCAAGGTCTCATTATCCCAACACTTAATCCAGTTTAACTGACTATATTGTTAGGTTGTACTATTCAGAGTTGTCTCCCCTACATTTATATGGCATTTGTCCTGTGGAGTTCTCTCCTGTTTGATACATGTATGAAACAGCTACATTAAGTTAAACTGTTATGAAATAAAAAAACATACATTTACTAATTTAACTTGAAGCGGGATCCTTTAGGAATTGTATATTTGTTTATTAACTCAAGAACAAAGGTCTACTTCATCACTTTCTTCACATTTTACTTCCTTCATAAAGAAATTTCTCGCCTGAAAGAAATGTATTTGAAGAAAAATTAATACTTTCTTGTGTTTGACCATTGTCGATTTCAGTGTGGGGAATGTGAGCTCTCGGTTCTTGTTTCAATGTCACCAAGAGTTAAGCCCCATTTTGTTTTTTCATTGAAAACAAGATGTCATCAGTGTTACATTCTCAGAAGCACAACATTTTAGCCCTTTTTCTGGATTGCTAGCTACAAATTGGGACCGAGCTCATTAAACGACCTTGAAATTTGGACCAGTGTAATTCCAGATGCACGGCGTATATTGAAGCCCCCTGAGCTCTTGTTTCTTATTGTCAAAAAGAAATTTACATGTGCTGGATTCGCTAACGCTCGTCCATGCCATCACAGGAGTAAATTGGCAGTGGCTACACTGATCCAAGAGTATATGGATATCTCTTCAATGAGATTTTCGGTATGCTTTAATTGAGAAAGTCGTTTTATTTAGAGATGTACATAACGAGGAAGCATTTCGGTGGTTTGTTACAGCTGTGATATTTCAAACTTATTTTAGTGAGAGGCCTTGCACGGACTATCCTCCATATATACAGATTTGTATCCTCGGTACCATCCTTGCAAGAAAGCGTGCTCTGTGCAACTATGGGTACGGTGTATCACGTTGGGCACACCGGTTCTCGTCATATGCCCTAAGCAACGTTGAGTCCGGTCAATACTTAGATGAATGACCGGGTGCTGTACTGGCTGGGCTGATAATAGGAACTGTGGGCACTCTCTTGTCCTGGCACATATGCAAGCACCGTCGTGATATTTCTGAAACATAGTTGAAAACGACGTTAAATCTTACTTACTCACACTTACTTGTTTGAACGATCCGTTCCAAGTGACAGTCAATGAACGAACGACGGGTGAGGCTGGCTTGCCAAGCCGAACGAATGCTGACAATACGCTTCCCCTGATGTCCAGGAGAGAACGGCATGGGGGTGTCTCTTAAGTCAAACCAAACACGAATGTCGACATGCGATTTCACAGAGGATGAAATATGCAACTCACTGTCTGGATCCTAATTGCCCAAATAATAACTTGACTGGCCTTCGTTATGGCAGACCCGCTATCTGCTATGTCCTGGCTTTGTCAGACGAACCAGGACTAGAGATTAATTATATGAGGATATATTTCTTGTCATGAGGAGATATTTATATGGGCGATACACATTACAATGGCTATTCTTTGCTGCGGATTCTTTCATGCTTCGCCCTCAATCCCTGCCCCAGTTTTAAACAGGAGATATACCTGTATGTGTCCTACATTTTGCTTAGATAAGGGTGACCTTTCGTCGGAGCTCTTCCTCAGGCCTTGTAATACATTACACAATTCCTGGGGTTAGCTGAGATCAAACGTTTGACTGTACTGCCCTTATCATGAAACCTCATTCACAGAGCCATACTATTCGGATTGTTTAGAAGTACATGCATTGATAAGTCTACTAAAGAAGGAAGGGTCTTAAGCCAATCTCAGTAAACTCAGATATAATATCACGGAACATTATATCTGACATTAACGCTATATAAATCCCGTGCAATTTTCAAACTACATCTGTTAGCCAATCAGGTGGCTAGCAAGGCGAAATAACTTTAAGAAGACGCCCCTTGTAATTACAAACACGAGCAGTATCCAAATAAGGCATCATTTTTATACATCGTGCATAAACTTCAAACGATTTACCATCGCCGAAAAGTTTGCTGTTTTCAGACGGTGGAAAATATCGAAAGACCGACCGCCGGTAAGTTGTTCGTCTCCGTGAACTAAACCTCAATCAATGCCAAATTGTTTTTCGTCATTGGCTTACTAGGGAATGTCGTAGAATATCGGCAAAACGTTCGCACGAATATTTTATAGCGTCACATCTGGATGGTGTTTCCCTAATATATCATCTTGGTTTACCCAGATTGGGTCATAAGCATATCTATGGCCCCTCGCTTCTAGTATGAGTGATGCGATGCTTTTCTATGCGATCTTTTCGGGCAGTGCTGAACGGACACAGCAAGCATTTGTATGGTTTCTTTCCAGTACGAGTCTTTTCGTGCCTTGTTAGGTTTCCTTTCATAACAGTGCTATATGGGTATTTCGCGCATTTGTACGGAGTCACCCCCGAATGAGAAAGTTCGTGAATCTTCAAATTTCCTTTCACGACACTGGAATATGGGCAAAGTAGGCATTTGTGTTGGGTCTCAGTTGAGTGAGTTTTCTCGTGATTCTTCAGGTTTCGTTCCACATTAGTGCTATAGAGACAAAGTGCGCACTTGTATGGGGCCTCACGAGCATGAGTTCTTTCATGCGTCTTCAAGTAAGCTTTGTAGGCAGTGCTATACGAGCACAACGAGCATTTGTGTGGCTTCTCACCAGAATGAGCTCTTTCATGGATCTTCAAATGTCCCCTGTATGCGGTGCTGTATGAACACAATGAACACGAGTATGGTTTCTCCCCAGTATGAATTTGTTCATGGCGCTTCAGGTCCTCTTTCCAGCCTGTGCGGTACACACACGAGGAGCATTTATATGGCTTCTCACCACGATGAGTCCTCGCATGGCTGACTAGATATTTTTTTCCAAAGTGTGTTATACGGACATAGCGGGCATTGAAACCGTTCCTCTCGAGTATGACTAACTTCATGCCTGACAATGTCCTGCTCTGAAGATTTATATGGACATATTGAGCATTTATATGGCTTTTTCACAAGTCTGTTCTGTGAGTCTCGAACCTGGTATTGAAGAAACAAGTCTTTGCAATCCCGAGATGCCGGTTGTGTCACACTCCCTGGTTGTGCTCTCATGCTCCAACAGGGCTGCAGATTTGAACATTGCCACAGGAACAGGTCTGTTTGTTGATACATCATCCTCCCCACGCCGAGACTGTTCCGTGACGAAATCATCTGGCTCACATTCCTGTAAAAATGAACATGTACATGGTCCATCTTTCATGTAAGTCTCACGAGACAAAAATGAACAATAGTCAGTCTCGGTAAAACAATGAGTCTAGACATGACGCTTGTCGATATAGAGCTAGGACCGAACAATAGAAACTCACATTTTCTTAGCAGTAATCCCACCAAGAGTTGAGACTTCATTGTATTCTCAGATGTTTTTACTGGGCCCATTAAAAAAAAAAAGAACACATAGATGTAACAATTTTGTTTTTCATTGCCATGGATATACACAGAAAGTTAACAAATTCTGTAAGCTTATACATGGTATCAAAGTGATAAAGTTATACCAATTAATTGCTATGGGAGTCCAACTTCCACATGACGCACAAAATTTTATATCATAGTTGTGGAATTCAGTTTGCAATAAGGCTGGGCTGCGCATAGTGCTGAGCTGGATTGCGTAAGAGACTGTTGTCCATAACATTGAAACATTTGTAAAACTATGAATGGAAATGAACAATTTTCAAAACTTGCAGAATAGGATATCTGATATCTTTGGGACACAAATGACGAAGCGAAAGTTTCTCAAAAACGATGTATGTGCAATCACATTTGTTTGTTAATTCTGAACTTCAGAACCGGTACCAAGTTCATACCGGTACCAATTTTCTCGTTATACCGAGCTAAGAGAATTTCACTTTTCATTAAATAATTACCCTTAGCAGATTCTTTTTTAATATCTGATCTGAAAACCTGACACTCCGATGAGCACGACTGCGGGATGCTGCCCGCGACCAGACCGAAGTTATGTAAATTAGCTACTACATGTACATTTCTCACACTCGTGGTGCCTGCTTTTTCTGTTTTTTTTTGTTTTTGTAATAAAATCATACAGGGGTAAAAGCGTTCGGTGTCCGGTTTTTCACGTATATTATCGTTCTATTATCGTTTGAAACGCGTTTCAATAGCGTTCTAAACGCGTTTTGTATTCGTTTCGTTTGCTTCTCAAAGAACGCGTTTATACCTCGCAAACGCGTTTGATCATCGGTATATGTTCATTTATCTTTCGTTTCGTTTCGCTTAAAACGCGTTTCACGAACGCGTTGATGAACGCGTTTGAAACGCGTTTTGGAAACGCGTTTCGGAACGCGTTTTGTTGTTGTTGTTGTTAAATAAGCATCACCGTCCACACCACGGTTGCTTCGTCGGGCGAGAATACTATTTGGTCTGTTTTTTTTTATTTGTGCAATGGTTCGGCGACTGAGTGTTGATCAAAACCCGCATGGAGGCAAGGTCAGGCGAAATGCGTTTTCGGTTCGGTATCACACGCCTGACTAATCATTTCGCTTGGTACGGGAAGACAAATATTTCTTCGCTTGGTGAACGAAAAGATTTAAGCTTGCGTTTGAAACGCGTTTTGAAAACGCGTTTCGAAACGCGTTTTGGAAACGCGTTTCGTAACGCGATTTAGTGCTGTTGTTGTTGTTGTTAAATAAGCATTACCGTCCACACCACGGTTGCTTCGTCGGGCGAGAATATTATTTGGTCTGTTTTTTATCTTTGTACAACGGTTCGGCGACTGAGTGTTGGTCAAAAGCTGCATGGAGTCAAGGTCAGGCGAAACGCTTTTTCGACTCAGTATAACATGCCTGACTAATCATTTCGCTTGGTACGGGAAGACATATATTGTTTCGCTTGGTGAACGAAAAGATTTAATCTTGCGCAATATATAAACGAAACGAATTACCGGACACAGAACGTGTTTACCCTTGTATATTAAAGGCTATGCCACATATATTTATAGCACAGGGATTATAATAGGGGCTGGGGAAAGCCCCGACACGTGGACTTCCTGGCCTGGTTTGCAAAATAAAAACACAAATTTGCACAAAGTCGAACGAAAAGAGAAACCCGTTCGAAACGCGTTTATAAAACGCATTCACAAACGCGTTTATAAACGCGTTTCGATCAGAGCAAACGCGTTTGACGAGGGAAACGCGTTTTGATAAAATAAAAATTAAGCGATATTGAAAGCGTTTCGTTTACTATAATCGTTTGGTAAGCGTTTGAAACGCGTTTACATTTCGTTCCGTTCGCGTTTCGTTAGGTCAAACTAAACGAAAATAACCGGACACCGAACGCCTTTACCCCTGTATTACAAATGGTATAAAATATTTGAAAGAAATAAAATCTGCAGTAGTTCACTGGGAAAAAATTCGTTTTCTGTTTTGTGATTGGGACACTTGAAGCGCACCATGCGATAAGTTCCTTCCAACACTGCTGCAGGTCATTCGGAACTCCCGAGCGGAAATCTACGAAGGGGACTGATTCTACGTTCGGAGGACGACAACATGAATTTCCTATGAATCTCCAGGTGTGACGTGGCTCCGAAGCCCAATCACTCTCGCGGAAGCCTTAATCCCCGACCAGCAAATATTTCCCTGCGAGTCTCTGATTTACGTCAGATATTCTAACATGAATTGCAGGCAAGCACCTAAAAGGTGCGTGGACCCCTCAGCCTGTTTTTTTTTAGTCAAGTAGGATCAGGGCTGCATCTAGGGCCAGTTTAGTTTTGGAAAACATATGGACACCCATAACTCAAATGAAACAAAAAATTGAAAGTGTTGTTGTTGTTCAATTTGAAAGGATTTCTGAAGGAAATACTCCTAGAAAAAGCTTCTGGAAGCCTCAATATCGATCTGATTGCATAGCTGGGTATTGAATTTCATGTTAATAAACCTCTGTTTTGTGATTGATCACAGGCTCTTTGCGCCGAAATTCACTTAAAAAAATTGGACCCTCAATAATGAATTATGAAAAGGAACTGGGAGTTTGGGATCGGAACCTGCAAAAAATTCCTGGATACCGTATATAACAGACTTCGGTTTCACGGGAGTGGTGTGCTGGGATTACAGCATGCAAGGAAGTGTAGCTTTATCAGTGGCAATTTAAACACACTTGTTGACACAGGCCCACCCTTATCATTATTTGGGGGGGGGGCATAAGCTCCAGGTATGCAAACTGATTCAAAATTGCACACAGTCAGTCTAAAAATGGGCTCTCCTAATCACTTGTTTTACATAATTTCCAAGGTACAGTAACATGTTTGGTGACAAAAATTGAAGCATTATGTTGTACCAGTTAAATGTGTGGACACAAATATGGTTCATGCAAAAGTTTTAGAATAAATCATATGATGTACATGTAGAATAGAATGATTTAATAGCAAAATTTAAGAAAAATGTTGTCCTTCATTCAATGAGAATCATGAATGGACCAGGCTTTCTTGTATCAGGGAACCTTCAAAATTCACAACGAAACATGCAACCAAGGGTTCCCGATGGGCATAGATAACAGTGCAAAAGCTAAGCCATCAATAAATTAAAAAATTTAAAAAAATTAAAAATCATGAAATTATCACAGCCATCTGAAAATCTAATCATTTCATCTGTCAACATTCAGGAAGCTCTCACCAAAGTTTGGTCAGGCCCGACTTGATAGATCTGCAGATATTCAGCGGACAAGAACATGTTGATGGGCATAGATAACAGTGCAGAAGCTAAGCCATCAATAAATAATAAATGTTTTTTTTTTAAATCATGACATCATCATAGCCATCTGAAAATCTGATCATTTCATCTGTCAACATTCAGGAAGCTCTCACCAAAGTTTGGTCAGGCCCGACTTCATAGATCTGCAGATATTCAGCGGACAAGAACATGTTGATGGGCATAGATAACAGCGCAAAAGCTACGCCATCAATAAATAATAAAAAAATAATTAAAAATCATGACATCATCATAGCCATCTGAAAATCTAATCATTTCATCTGTCAACATTCAGGAAGCTCTCACCAAAGTTTGGTCAGGCCCGACTTCATAGATCTGCAGATATTTAGCGGACAAGAAAATGTTGACGGACGGACGGACGGACGGACGCTAGGACGGACGGACGCCAGGACGGACGGACGCTAGGACGGACGGACGTACGTACATGGCAACGACAAGACCCCACAGCCCTATGGGCTGAGGGGTAAAAACTGTTTATTCTTTTCATTCGAAGCACGTTTCAATAGAAAACCATCAGTTTAAATGGTACACACGCCACGTATTGGCAAGATATAATTCCCGTGACGTCACCGACAGTTCCCTGACACCGAAACACACGTGACCACGCTCTTGTCCAATATGGCGTCAATGGCCTTCGAGGGACATCTCAAACCGGAGATCCCCGAGAAGTTGCGAATGTGCTGCAGGTGTGTCGTCGTCCAGGGCTTGTGATAGCGGCCATATCGTATTCCACGGACTGATCAGCTGTTATCATTTAGGACACAGTTTTAACATACACAGATAACACATGTTACCGCATGGCTACATGCAGAAGTGTCTACGTATGATCGTGTCATGCGTTCGGATGATGCACTTTTCTGGGAAACCAAACCATTCAGAGATGAATACATACACATTTGAGATCATTGGAATACCTTATTAACTGGCTCTTCTTTGATCTCTTTTACTAGAGTATCTGCAACTGGGTAGGCGTCCTCGTCGTCTTGGGTAAGTGGCTCTTTCTTCATCTGGAGTATTGGTGAATCGATCTTGTCATATATTCTCCCTTCATTCCGACCTTCACCTTCAAAGGATATTGACTTTTTTTGATTCATCAAGTCAGCTTTCAATGCGGGGATAGTGTCTTATCTTTGTTTCACTGTACATCACCCTTGAATGGGACAACACAATCCAGTACTGGTATTTCGTCTTTCTACAGTACCCAAAATATGGTCCTCAATGTAACCATGTGAGCCTTCAAACAAAGAAACATGAATTGCTTATTGTAGTACAATCCAAAGATAATCTTTTCATCCTATTAAAAAATATATGAACATGAACATAGTAACAAATATTTACGAAATTCCTTGTGTCCAGGAGGAAGGTGACACAAAAATCTGTAACAGTTAACTGCCTCGAAATTCACATTAGCAGCACAGAATTGAGAACTAATAGCAAAATTCGTAAGGCCTACTCTGATAGGCCCTACTTCAGAAGGATATGTGACGGCAATGCGGGAAAAACTCCCTTGTGTGTGCTAGTAATCAAGCAACTGATTTTTTTTCCAATCCAAAACCTGCCAAATCAAGTTTACATACTGAAATATCAGCCTCGAAAAAAATGTTATGCTCCGTTATATAAAAATGGAGATATGATCAAAATGTGTTCCCTGGCCCCGATATGTTATTTTTGAGGCATTTACAGTGAGGATTTTCTCTTATAGCAAAAATATGACACCTCAAACCAAAATAATTTTGTCACGCAATATATCAGGAAGTTTGTCTATTGGAAAGAACCGCGAATGGTTTTGGTTTGAAGTGTCATATTTTTGCTACAGGAGAAAATCCTCCATGAAAATGCTCCAAAAATACCAAAAATAAGCCGGTGGGAGGGGGGGAGGGGGCACATTTTGATCAATCATATCTCCATTTTTATTCAACTGAACATCTCAGTTTTTTTCGAACGGGGTATTTCATTGAGTAATCTTCAAGAAAAATGTTATTTGGCAGGTTACCGTCACACACAAAGGAGTTTTTCTTATGTAAACGTAACATATCCTTTCACTTTGACTGTGGCGAATAACTGCAACTAGGTATCACTGAGAGTTTTATTTAAGAATATAGATTTTTCTTGTCATTTCAGGCACAGGCTGCTTGGGGTCGAGAGTATATGCAGCCATACTGTGTATAGGAAGAGAGTGAAGGCAGGAAACCGCGTTTGAGATCGGGTGGTCCGATCTCAGCAAATACTACATTAATCTGCCAGCAAATTTAAAAGGTTTACCCACTTACTACTGAAAGTATTGGCGCAAAATATCTTTGGCCTCACTTACATATGTCTGTGGGTGTCTCAGGTAAATAGACCAATCGCGATTGGTCGATTCACCTGAGGCACTGCATGAAAAAAAAAACATACACAAAAAAAAACATACACAAAACAACATGCGGGAACAAAGCCCTTCCATATGAACAATTTTATGAGTATTTCCGAGAGATTTGCCAAGTTTGGTACAAAATTATTAAGTAATCACTGAGATCTGGCCACCGGCTCACAACGCCGTTTCCCGCCTTCACTCTTTCCCTTCACACAGTATGGCGGCATATACTCTCGCCCCCAAGTAGAACCAGGTGCCTGTCCCCTCTGCTGATGCCGAGATGACATCAGCAGAGGGGACAGGCACCTGGGTCTAGCCCCCAAGCAGCCTGTGTTCCAGGACTTCAATATTAGCTACTGTGGTACGGACACTCCTTCCTTCTTTCAAACACGTAGAGCCTCTTGTAAGAGAATAACTGCATGTACAGTGGATGTGCGCAGCGTGCAGGAACTTACATACAAAGGTGCACAGATAAAATAATTGTTGACTGTTGACATCCGTCCAAAAGACAAATTTAGTAGCAATAAACCCAGGTACAGAAGTTTTCTCAGCTCTATTGATTTGAGACAATAAGCTTCCGATAATGCACCTTTTTTCTCACACCTGCCAGCTGTACCACTTTAGAACTTTAATTATTCGATACTCCTTTACATTAAAACCATAAAAACGCGCGGTGTACGTTACCTTTGGTGAAAATGAGAATCGCATACGGAGGTGAAAATGAGAATCGCATGCGGAGTTCATATGTACTATTTAATTATAATAAAATGATCTTTAATAAATATATACCTTTGATAAATAAATAAATAAATAAATAGAATGGAAAAAAAATGAAAAAATTGTTATTAAAATTATTGTTTCAAGCATTTCTTAATAGGCAGAGTTACTTCCTCTTGTTTCCCGTTTAAAATACATTATGAAACAGGGGCTGGATCCAGTCTACCGCCCAGACAGAACCAAGATAATATTTCGATGTAAGGCCAAGACAGATGTGGTGCCATAATTGCCTAAAATATAACAAAAACAAACAAAAAAACATGATAAAATGTATACGAAAAAAAAGGAAGTCAAATTTCGAACTTCCGTCGACGCTGTTTACCTCACTTTTAACTGTGCATAATTGAAGAAAGGATTTTTAGCTTTAGGAAGGTAACTAGAGGAGATTTTCCGGCGAACTTTTTTTTTTGTAGAGCCTGTATAATTGATTTATTTTACACCTAATATTGGCACTACCGGTATGCTAAATATACCCGGATAAGAGAATATTACATAGGCACTGGAAATCTCCTAAGAATACACTATTTGGTGTCTGATTATCAGTTTGTTTTTTTTTAAACTGTGATATCCAAGTTTTGAAAGATAGTCCGGTTTGAACAAATACAGATAATTACGATCTATAGAATATTGGTAAAGGTTTTTCTATATTTAACAAGACAAACACTTCCCGACAAATGTGAGAATTTATTTTACAACAAAATTAGGATGATCGGTCGTATCTTGAAGGCGTGATACTGACTTGGGGTGTGTCAGAGGCGAGTGGAGTGTTTATGAAGAGAGGGGACGTTAGTCCGTGTTCGGATCCATATCATCTTTTCGAAGTTACAAACACCCAGTGACACCACCATTGTTGTAGCGCGTACGTTCAAGTCTCCTCAGTTTGTCATCGTTTATTCCTTCAAATCTGTGCAACTGGTAAGCTATATAGCTGACTATTTGGTGATTGTTTCAGGTCTTATCGACCTCTGCAACTCAGTATAGGTATTACAGATATTTACCGTGTACCGGCGATAAAATCAAGTTGACGATACACCACCATGGCCAATGCAATTAGACCTACTCCTTTAGCATGTTTAGTGAGGAGAGACCTACTAGGTCTAAATGCAATGTTTACTTTGTAAGGACTATTCATTTTGATATATATCTGTAACAGGACTGGTATCATCCCCCCAAAACGTACCAATATCTTGAAATAAGGAATCACAGACAGCTAAAAGTTTACACATATGTAATGTAGTTGAATATACGCCTAGTTTTGTGAGTTTCGAACCACGGGGAGTTGCGGGTCGCTTTCCTAATGAACGTCTGATATTTCCTGGAATAAAGCGATGAAATGACTCCGGTACTACGCAATGGCCAATTGACCCTGGTCTAAATTACGTACCGGTAATCGAAAATTGTGACATTGAAGACTTTGCACATGAACAAAATGTCGGAGGGCAAAGTTATTGTTAATAGAATAATTTTATTTCACAGAACGGGATGGTCTTCAACCACCAGAGATTCAAAATTTTCATCATTTGTGTTCATTATTAAAATTGAGAACAAATGTCTATATGTGTTCTTTTCTCTATGTTCTTTCATCCAAATAGTCAGATGCTAAATGGACAGATGTCCATTTAGAGAGTTTGTATATTGTAATCCTGAAGATGCGAGTCAAATTCATTCTCCTGGTAGGAACAGGATGTCGATGAAAACGTCGGTGTAACTTTTCTTGGAATTTTTGTATCTGAATTGCATTCAGTATAAGGGAGGAATCCATTTCAGATCCCTTCGGGTTTTTATTGAACCAGCTCTGTTAGGTTCAGTCTTAAATGAATTCTCATCCGTGTACAAATAATTATGATCTGAACTACCGAAATACTACGAGAATTAATATAATTAGAGTGGATATTTGCAGTATATGGCATGATCAGACAGATCAAGCCGTCGTTGTCTATGAAGAATTTCCGCCTCAATATTGGCAATCCAACAAAGTCCAGGCATGTTATACATCATATCTTTACTACTGGGATATTGGTGATAGATGACCACTCAGGATTTTCGTAGAAAATAAGACCAAGAGTCACTGTCAACTCGTAACAAACGCAGTCTAAATGTAAAAAATCTTTTTATAACATGTTTTAACTTTGTCAATTTTTGGTACATAAGATGTCACATCTGACAAAATATTTTTTGCAAAATCTCACTGTAATGCTCTTTTGAAAAAAAAAATCATCCAAAACTTGACAGAGTTAAAAAATATCCCAAATTGTGTTTTATCAGATAGGTTCCGTTCACCAGATTTGCATTAATATTGCACCAAGACAACCTAAACAATAATATGTGTGTGGATTTTCAGGTTGTTGTTGTTTGTTAATTTCAAGATATTGATACTTTTTTAGGATGACACCATTCCTGTTACAACAACATTTCCTAATAAATCATCCTTAAATTGGGCCAGCGAGATTCCAGTTGGTGCTGTTACGCCTACAACCGTAGCTTTTTATTTTGCCAAAAGTACGGTGTAAATTATTACGAAACTCTCAAAATCAATGTCAGAAGTCGAGATTATGTCAACGTTTTGGGATGCATTCTTTAAAATTCTTTGTACCGCAAGAATGGGACGTTTATTGCCCGATAATCGTGGAGCTGCGTAGGGGCTTATTGTTGACTTGCCCACTGACTGAAACTGTCGCAACACGAACTGTCGAAGTAACTTCCATGCAGAAAACATCCACTTTTTTGTATAACATACAACATGCATGCCCCCCCCCCCCCCGGACTGGGGGAATTTCTTCAACGCTTGGCCCTGTCATGACCCAATCCAGTGAGTGACTGAGTGAAGTTTAACGTCGCTTTCAACAATAGTTCAGTCCTATCTCGACGAACCAACTAAGCACCACTCAGCCAAGTTGTGTTCCTGTCTTGAAGCAACATGGAACCAGACTCGTGGTAGCGAAATAATATAAGAGATACTTGGAATGGAACCACTGTTTTCGAAAACAATTGATAAGGCAAATCCGGTATCGGTACGCTTACACCATTCTTCAAAGGCACATTAACAACGTTTTTCCATGTGGCATCGACTTGAAATGTTAAGGAGGATTTACACCCGAAAAATCCATCCCATCCCGTGTCTTTCTTTTGGTGATTTCATCTCAGTGGCTCGGAGTATGGTGACGAAAATTCAGCCACTTTTCAATCTAGACACAAGGAAAAAATTGGGAAGAGATCGCCGAAAGAATGACAAGGGGTGGGAAAATTTGTTTAATCAGATTTTCGAGTATAGATCCCCCTTAATAGAATGACCAATCTAGGTAAAAACCAAGATGGTAGGCCCCTATATCAGGGAAATAGGGTTAGGTTATATTATGTTCCGTGATATTAAATCTGAGTTTACTCAGATTGTAGAATGACCTGCCATACATATTCTTAACAAATCCGTAAAAAATCCTTGCCATTTAATCCTCTATTGAATTTTGCATTGCAGAAATCCCCGAAATGGATCCCCTTGTGAGGATATCGAAGGTAGAATTAATCCCCAATACAGCGATTACAGATAAAGTTGATCGATCAAAGGAGCTGTTCACAATGAAAATACAGACGTGTGTTGTTTCGGAGAATGAGTTACTAATTCAGACCATGCACGTAAGCAATGTACTCACAGTTTCGTGCACATGTCTGGAATGTGGAAAGGAATTATATGTTAAACCCTCCCTACATTCACACATGAGGAGACATTTACAATGTGTTGATGATCACACAGACGTGACTGTAAAGACATCAGTGAATAGAAAACTAACTGAAATATCTGTAACGGAGAAACCTTCACATGATGTACAAGTTGTCAATGGAGCGATGGCGAGGTTTGATACGGCAGGTGTGAGCTGTAGCCATGTCGTTGCTGCTAACAGTAATGCCGGCGTTGATAATGGCACTGTTAGAGTTGAGACTGATGAGGAAGAGATCCTTGATATCAGTGATACCCGTACCTGCGGATCTATTACTCATAATGATGCCAGGGCCAATGTAGGTATTGTAGGAGCTGATAATCTTAATGTCTTTTATGATGACTTTGACCATGCCGAAGGCAACACTGATGTTGAAACTGATCTCTGTGTGAACACTGTGGGAAATGGTGACGTCGGAGCTGATATCTGCACTGATAGTGTTGAAGCTGGTATCGGTACTAGTCCT
Source organism: Hanleya hanleyi (assembly GCA_036873755.1). NCBI lineage: Eukaryota > Metazoa > Mollusca > Polyplacophora > Lepidopleurida > Hanleyidae > Hanleya > Hanleya hanleyi. The sequence continues at coordinate 53,102 of JAVTVY010033415.1, forward strand.
GCTGAATCTGATATAGGTGCTGATAATGCTGGAGCTGATATATGTACCGATAATGTTGAAGCTAATATCGGTACTGATAATGATCATGATGATGAAACTGATATCTGTAAGGAAACTGATCGAGATGGCTCCTGTACCAATGGCGCTGGACATAGAGATTGCAGTGCTGAAGAAACGGATTGTGTTGTTATCATTATGAACATAGGTGATGGTCTATGTGAACAGGATAATAACGACAGACATGAAGAGAAGGTGTCGGAGGACGTACAGGATACTGCGCTGGATGCCGTTAACAGTCCAAACCGCCCACGTAGAGATGTTCCACAACTGAATTACCATGGTTATAGTTCTCCCGAAGGAGAGTGCAGCAACAGCTCAATTATTGAAGAGTTGCCCAAACCATACGTTAGTAACAAGCCCATAAAACGTCAACAACATGGAAGGAGCAAAGTCCAAGTGTGCAATATTTGTGGAACAAGAACACGTGGTGACCAAAAAAACAGAGAGCATATGAATGTTCACACTGGGGAAAAACCATTTGCATGCTCAGTGTGTGGACAATGTTTCAGTAGAAAGAGCGAACGGAATTATCATTTCAGAAAACATGGGGGAGATCTTTACACCTGTGAGGTATGTGGCGTTGGGTTTACGAAGGCGTTTACATTGAAAAAACATAGCACCATCCATACAGGAGAAAAGCCGTACGAGTGCTCCATATGTGGCAGAAAGTTCCGGCTGAAGGGTGATGTCGCAACACATGTGAAAACTCATAATGCAGAAAAGCCTCACCTGTGCTCGATTTGTGGAAAGAGATTTTGTAAAGTTAATTATCTCAGACAGCACATGATAGTTCATACTAGAGAGAAACCACACCTGTGTCTGGTTTGTGGAAAAACGTTCGCACAAAAATCCACCTTGAACGACCATACCCGTATGCACGAAAATGAACTGTTAACTTGTTCGTTTTGTGGGAAAACGTACAGACGGAGACAGTCGCTAAGCCGTCATATAAGAAAAGAGCACAAAGGAAACTAGTAAAGTCGTCTAGAGTATTGGGTATAAAAAAAAGATAATTTTACAATTGATCACCATTATTCCGTGATATTTACGAACGATGACTTTTTAATTATCTATCTATGAAATGCCATAATATTTGTTTTATCTCCTGCCCAACCAAATTACCGAATGTCAAATCACAGATACCCTTTTTTACCTAAATTAACTGAGGTGACCTTTGTCCGAGAAAACGCCAATACGTTATTATGCCGGCCTGAGTCTCTTTGTGCAACTGAGCCTGGACAATGAACAAGTCTGGGGTAATGTGTACCATGGTATAGGGCCAATATAATGACTGACACAATCCCATATGATCTGTTTGGATCGTAACGCAAATACAAGCGACGCTGGTCCTTGGTTACTGCTTTCACAGTCTCTTCGCTTATCTTGCAGGTGTTATAAAATAGAACTATCTGTCACGGGTTGTTAGGTTTTCCACTCATTTTATTTGCTCGAGTTGCACCAGACAGATTTCAGAATAATGGGGGCCAAAACGTGGCCTTCAACACTGAAAAATAAACACTGACTATTTTATGTTTTGCATGTGTTACCTTGACAATGATGGTTTGAAGTCTGATTTTGTGAAAGTTTTAAGATAATTGGTCGGTTGTGAGAAAATCTAGAATAGATTTTGTTGCCCCGCCCTTCCATCTGATAGTTTCTCTGCAGTGATCTGCAGAGAAACTGTGTTCTGCTGCTTTGACTCTAAGCAGGAGCTAAATGTTTCTCTTAATGCAATGTAGTATAATTGAATGAACACTCCAGCAGTCCGTGATCATCCGGAATAGTGGGAAAGCTAGTTTTCAATGCAAAAAGTACCCAGCAAATGCAAAGAACGGGTATAGGATGGACACAAGGTTTGCCAAAGGTTTTCTGTGTAAGTGATGTTTTGACCACACACAACTGAAAATTAATTCTTAGCTTCCACAATACTTTTTGAAACTATTCTTCAAAGCATTTCATGCAGATGGCGCATAGTTTTTCTGAGTAAAAGTTTGATTTAACGTGGTTGCTAACGTGATGCTATGGACGGACAAACAGTAACGTTAGCAACATTACATCGTCAGAAACATTTCTCTTTTTGCTATGGAAAAGATGCTTGCCGCAAACTAGATGATTTCAGAAAGAAATCAGGAGGAATTTCTTTTGAGCATGTGGAATACCTGTTAACCAACCTACAGGTTAACAAAAATCGAATATGGACAGACGGACATGCCTTTGTGGACAGACGGACATGCCTATTTCGGGAAATTTTCACAAAATGCCAGAATTTACCATGATGAAGATCAGATATATGGTTGCTACGCTCTGTTATCTACATGTACATGAACTATCAGGCAAATTGATAGCGCCAATGCAATATTTTTACCATGTGTCAGTCATTGCTAATGTGACACATGTGGACGGACTTGTGTCACGTTAGCAATAAACATGGCAGTGATAATGTTACATTCAGACAGACACCTTATAAACTGATGATTTAGCTGCAAAAATAAATACTGCGGACTGCTATTATCAACCAACTTTGCTCACTTTGTCAGTTCTGCCAAGCAAACATAAGAAAGACCTGTATTTGCAACAAAATTTACGTAAATCCTACTTAGTTGTATTGCTAATGTTACTCTGTTGCTAACATTACATAAGTGGACGGACACAAAACAAATCAAATTTTCACATTCTATTGCACTTCACATGACTCATCAATTACATTGTTAGTGGAAGTGCTGTGTAGGAAATACAGACTTACAATGAAATTTTGACTAACTGTTATAGAATAGAGTATAGCTTGAACAATGTTATTGCTAACGTGACTTTAATTGTGGACGGACATTTTATTGAGTCACGTTAGCAGTTTTTGAAAACCTTATTTTTTATTTACTTTTTAAATATTTTGGTTGATTTTATGTACTGAATCAGCCACACATAAGCATTTTCCGTACCAAATTCATCAAAAGTATGAGATGATAGTATTGTATGATACAGATGACCAAATTCCATAGAGGTGCTAACATTACAGATGTGGACAGACAACCTTGGAAATTGATCAAGATATTATATTTTCATCATTTGGCTTTGTTGTACACTACAATGATTGCAGTTCAACTTTAAATCACAATTCCACCCCATATCAATATTTTGGAACATTTAAATGCTGAAAACAATACAGATATAATGTATTCTATGGCATTACAATTTGGTCCCCAAGAAGAGTGGGATTTTCGTCTGTCCTACAACACAGCAATTCGATATTTTCTTATCAAATTATTTTGAGAAGTTGTTTGTATACTGCAAACATTTTATGTATTCTATATCTACAATCCATATAATTTCATTTAGAATGAAACTGCAAGTGTTTCACTAAATTTAGGGCTTGAGAAAAAAATAGTGTCTTTGGCACCCTTTATAATGAAATCTGTCACCAGCTATACAACAAACAATTCCAAGAATAGTGTAGTTTTATATTCTCGGGGTTTTCGGGGTAAGCAATAGCTATGTTTGTTTGCAATTTGCATTAAAATTGACTCAATCGGTGTTCAGAGATAGTTTTCTGGAACTGTAATGTCTTCATTTAATCTACTGAAAGTGCTTTCACCAAATCAAATGACAAATAAACAACAGCCAAACAGGTCCCCTCAATCAAATGCCAAAAATTCCACGGATTTGGGCATATTCACTCAGATCAAAGAATCAACCTCTCTTTCTTGGATTTTTCGCTTTGGCTTTAGATCAGCCATTCGGCTACACGGCGATAAAATACATCATCAGGAGCCGTTATGCCGTTATAACTAGAGATGTTGAATCTCCAAAGTTTCGTTTTAAAATATGATGTCTCAAGGACACCGAGCCTTGTGACTAGCGAAGGATCTGGGTATCAACAGTTTCCACCTGAAGGTAAAAAATATCTACAGTGCTGACTCTTTATCAGATTTTTCAAACTCCTCTGCGGTGACTAAATTCGGCTTTTTTTACATGACTACTGTTTGTAACGGTGGACAGAACATGTGTTTGGATCATCTGTGTCCCAGATTCTGCATATAAACGACCAATGATACGACACTTTGACATCTGACATGTCTAGTCCATTCGCTGTGTGACGAGTTCTTTCCGGCAATGAATATTAGTGATAAAAATGCATTTCAAAAACCTCAAACTACAGGGGTAGGACGACTCTAATACGAAAAGGCACACATGCACATATTGGTAGACTTGTCAACTGAAATTTTTCGAAAAATTCTGGTAAATGTTTTGCGGATTGACAGACCTTACGGAAAAAATGATGCACACACAGAAACATTGGTTCTACATCTCCCCGCGGGCGTTACAAAATATATTCCTGGAAGAAAAAAATGTCACTTGCTTATGGAAATAATCTGTACTAAGTTTCAAAACGATCTCATGAAAACTCTTGTTTTACTTTGGCATAAAACAAAATCGCATGCACATCTTCACATGATGGTACCAATTTTCGAAGGAATGGGCAATTCCTACTATAGTTTAATTTAATCAATGGACATTGCTTTCTAGCCTCGATGACTGCGAGCGGTGCACATACACCTGGCTGGTCACTTGAGCTGCGGTTCCTCAACCCGAGTGCTTCCCTATGTCTTTAACCCAGAGTATATTTTCAATCGATGATAACTGGTATATTTTCGACCTGAAATTGCCAAAATTATTATATTTCATCCATATTATTATATTTACACAAACTATAGTTGAAAACCCCGCTCCATGTTATAAACATAGGGGAGAAATCTTGAGAACAACCCGCGCACGCGGTGGCCCACGTAGCGTGTACCAGTGTCTCCGACACCGGAGCAAGACAGCATTATCCAAGGATTAATGTGGAAAGACCCCATTGAGCGAAAGATCTAGAGGAATAGTTAGTTGCGTTTAAGAGAAAAGCCAACATCTCCATAACATACCATTGACCGGCGGATAAGCATACTCCAGAAAAGCATCTGTTCTGATATGTTACATCATTTTCACTCGATGTTGAACAGACTAATTCAGTGTGCATGTCGGTTGCATATCATCTGGATATTGAAACTTCGCATAAAACTCCTTGTAGGGTTGATCTTTCTAGTAGGTTATGTTGTACGGTTAACAAGAACAATGCCCAGGTGTGAGGACAAAATGGCTCCTTCAGGGCTTGTCAGCTGTACATTGGCCTTGACTATTTATGATTAGTATGCATGCATCTTAGTACAAGGACAACTGGCGTTGTTAAGAAGGGAAATTAACACCATTGAGAAATTGCAGCCCTATTTAATTCGAAAATAAACTTGATCTCGTGCTGAACTTTGAACCACAAAATTAATACTTTATCATATCAATGCATTAATCACCAGCAGGTATTATCATATACCAGGTACATCTTTTAATGCAGAGGTAATCACACAGACTGTGTATGTAACATCCATCTCCGTCGTTCAGTCACGTTTTGTCATCAATCACGATCATGAAGGAGGCTTGTCCGTTGAATGTATTTCCATATGCTTCCGCATGCTCCTTTTGTGAGCTGTCCTAAAATCACACACTGAACATTTGAATGGCTTCTCTCCAGTGTGCACTCCTCTCGTGTATGCATTAAGGTCGCCGCCTTGAGAAAATCTTTTCGGCTCCTATGTCTATCAAGTATAGCTTTCTGCGTGGCCTTGTAATCGCAGTGTAAGCACATGTACCCCAGTGTGTCTTCTCATATGTACAACACAACGACCGTTTGATGCCGATCTATATTCGCACACAGAACACTCAAATGGCTTTTCACCAGTAATAGTTCGCATATGTGAAACAAGCTGACTGTTCATGATAAATCCATGGCCACATGTATAACATACAAATGGTCTCTCCGCAGTATATGTTCGTTTATGTCTGACAAGGCCAATTTTGTCCCAACATGTATGCTTGCAATATTAACAATTGAATGGCTTTTCACCAGTGTGTTTTTTCATGTGCACAGCGATATAATATAGTGGGGAAGTAACTCCGAGTATACTTAGAAAAGACATCTTGTGATTCAATATTTCAACATATTTTTATGCCATCGTCAGGAATATTTACAATGAGACAACTCCAGTATTTAACAAGGTATGTACACAAATGTGAGTATCAAGTCAACCAATCAGATGTTTGGTCAAAATGGTGAGCAAAAAACTAGTGAGTAGCTTTGGGCATTAGAGCGGCAAAAAGTCACAGAGTATTGAATAGTGTTCATGTTGTTGATTCAGACAGACAGTATTATACAAGTGGTGTTCACAGTGAAGATATCCAGGCTATTGAGGCAACACAATAATCCGGAACGGTTATAAAACCGTTATACATTTATCGGAATAAAACAAGTTCCTTTTAAGTCTGGTCTGTAGCGTCTTATAGCTAACGCCTCTCGTAAGAGGACTTCGGACCAGCGTCTGGAAGAGTATATTATTTCACAGTTTTCTTGAATCATTAGTCCGGACATTTCGGCTTTACTAATGTCAGTGGGAGAATCTGGTTGGTGGAACAGCGATATAACTTTTATCATTAGATCTAAACTCGCACAGCGAGCGCTTGAAAGGCTTCTCCTGAGTGTGCGCCCGTTCATGCCGTATCAAGAAAATTTATCACCGCATCTGTGATCAAAATACGAGCATATGTATGGCTTTTCGTCAGTATGTTTTCTTCTCTTGTGCCTGTTTAGGTGATATTTTCTGACAACCGTAAAATCACATATTGTCTCCATTCTTGTTAACGTTCTCCGCCATTTCCCTTGCTGTTACAATGATATTTCTGTATCATCCACTACATTCGCATCTCCCGCATACCAGTTTTCATTTTCTCCGATCTCTGCTGTATCCTTTGCGTGTCGAAATAAGGTCACGGGAACTGGAGACGACCTGGTACCAGCGTCCGGCAAACCAGGCACTAGAGTACAATATTGGTGGGAACATAAACAAAAAAATTGGGGTGCAGAAACATAGGACACGGTTATCTGAGGAGAAAGTCATACGACACCACAGTGTATTGTCATCTCCACAACGTCAAGGTTATTCTTAAGTCAAACGCGAAACCTTAACCATCTTCCAGACCGCGTTTCACCCACTTTCACTGCTTTTCACAGTTGCCTGGCCCGTGTATTTGATGGTAGATGAATATGTGTATCAAAAACTATGAAAATTAATATATATAATTATTGTTTTCTAAAAATCTTCTCTTTTTTTCCTTTATATTATTAATTTTCATAATTTACTGAAAATGTACGTATTTGTCTACCACAAATTCCGAATCTGTTGTTACAGTCGCCATATTCACGGTAACAAGCTATCTGATTGGTAAATATACACAGAATGGTTTTTTTCTTCTTTTTTTTTTGCAGATTGGCTAGAAAATACAGTCGCATTTCTCATGTGTACCAGGTGTATCTAAGATAGATACCACTGGTTTTAGTGAGGATTTGCATCAATCTCAGTAAACTCAGACATAATATCACGGAATATTCCCCTGATTGGGTTAGCATTTGTATTGGGAGGACATATATTCAATTGCATTCAGAGAGGTGACCAACCCAACAGAGGGAATAAGACACATTGGTTGGCTCCAAGCTTATAATCATATAGATTGCACCACTTACTTCGCACGTATCTAGGCCAGCATTCGGTTCTAATTTGATTCGGGTCTCCTCCATCGTCTGTAATTGCCTATTGGTGAACTTGGTGCTTTATGTTCCCAGTATATTCCCAGTTAATGTTCGCCAGTTCTGCAAGTCGGTGATATTGATACTTGGATAGATTTAAGGGAATTTATACCCGAAAATCTGATCAACCAAATTTCGCCACCCCATGTCATTCGTTTTGGTAATTTCTTCCCAATGGCTTAGACTATGGTCATGAAAATTGACCCACTGATGAAAATTGATACTGAAAGAAGAAACATGAAAAAAAAATCATATTTACATTTATTTTGCACTTAATTTTAGTCAATGGGAATGTCAATCGTGCGTAACCCAGTTAAGTATAAGAGTCCCAAATTCAGTGTCGAATTGATCCACACGTGCCAAACTATAGTACTGGGCCACTATTTTCACCATATATTACTACAGGTGAAATATTAAGCAAATCATTCGAAATATTAATTTTTCATTTCATATTTCTTTATCTTTTTCCACTGAATTTGATTTTATATGAGGCTAATGTCGCTCCGGGTGTATTGTTTGAGACTTGTAGATTAATTTGGCCGAGCTGCATTTGGGGCTCTTCTACTTAACTGGAATTATGTACAATCTAAATATGAAATTGTTATATTTTTCATTTTTCTTCTTTTTATATCTTCTTCGTGTCGAGATTGACATGGTGGTGAATTTTGATGACATTACTCCAAGCCACTGGGAGAAAATCGCCAAAAGAATGACAAGGGATGGGAAAATTTGATCTTCGGGTATAAATCCCCCTTAAGATTTCCCGACTGTCTACGATCCAAGAACTCCATACGCTCATTCAGTCCGCGTCGAGCGCGTCGTCTCTTACTCTCCTTGCTGCCTCGTTGATTCACATGGATACTTTCGCGCCTTTTGGTCGCTAGAGGCGCTTTATGTTCGTTAACCAATCACTGTGCTAAGATGCTCGTTTATAGACTGATTGCTTAAACAAATTCGGATTGTTGTTACCTGAATACCGGTAAATTATACTGCAGAAGGAAACAATGCTTAACTCGGTTGTTATTATTAATAAAACAACACTACGCGAAGGGGGGGGGGGGGGGCGTTATTTGATCTTTTGGGAGTTCCGCTGGAAGGTTACATGCAGCAACAACCTCACCGAAAGATAAAACATGCTGTGAGTGAGTTAGGGTTTAACGTCGCGTTCAGCAATATTTTTGTCATATAGCGACGATATAACTGAACGACAGCATGGTTAGCTGGACATGTGCGACTATCCATGTACAGACATCACGTAGAAGAAATCAATCTTCTCCTCATGGCAACTTGCATGGTAAGAAAATCTAGTGCTGCTCAAACACTTGATAAGATAAATCAGACTACTTCAGCCAGGGACAAACATCACATCGCTGACAATAATATGAATCACATAGGAAAGCTTTGAAATGAAAATAATTGATTTGGGTGGTTGGTTGTTTGAAGTTTAACGTCGCACCTAACCTTATTGGTCACACGGCGACGATGACCCAAACAAACATACCCTAGCAAAACCCTAACCCTAACAAAAACCTAACCAAAATTAAAAAAAAAAATTGAATTTCGAATTTTGAAAATTGGGCTCTACAGACACTGGTGATCACAATGGATCGACAGAGAGCCTAATTTGGTTGGCACTTTAATCTACCTCCTGTGCCAGACAAACATGGTATAGTAAACCATGCTGCCCCATGCAAGCTGGAGGGCTGGAAATAATTGATGTTCGTTCATATAACATTGTACAGAAGCCTTTGATCCGTGCCGGGTTCAGCTATAACTGTTGTTCGCTTTCATTTTAGATGTTGATGTAATATATTGTAAGCGAAAAGCTATCCATGACACTGATATTCATTGGGTCGCGATAATTCGATAAACGATTCGATATATAAAGCCAAGAGGCGCGGAAGTGTCGATGTGAGTTCGACCGACAAGGAGAGAAAACGACGTAGGTCAGACGGGGATCAATGATCGTCAGAATTGAAGGATTTGGATGTTTATATATATGGCAGTGCAATGACAAAGAGATGCAAGTTCATTCAAAAAGTCGTCCATTTATCATCACGGCCCAGCCTAGCCACAACTGTTACTATCAATAATTCCTTCGGTTGATGGTCACACATGTCGTTCATTGATCTCCATGTGCTATAACCCGTACCGTATTGAAGTTCATTTTGATGCTCCTTACCTGTTATTTTCGGGAAGATAATTTCTTCTTTTCCACGCTTGTCGCTTTTATTAAAGTTTCCGGCGCTGGCGATTAGCTGTACACGAGCCGTTTTCACATCGACCCCGACCTGCCCCATGTTACGGTAGACGCCATATTGCGTGTATTTTGGGCCACTATGCATGCTCAGTTACACAATATGGCGTCTACCGTGATATGGGGAAGGTTAGGGTTGATGTGAAAACGGCTCGTGCACAGCTAATCACCAGCGCCGGAAACTTTAATAAAAGCGACAAGCGTGGAAAAGAAGGAATCACGGAGATCAATGAACGCCATGTGTGACTATCAACCGAAGGTATTATTGATAGGAACAGTTGTGGCTAGGCCCAATTCTCACTAGCTTTTTTTCCTGCAATGGCAATCAGATTAAGATTCGAGCTACTTGTGTCGACATGAATGGGAAGTTAATCAGCAGGTTTTTGTCTCGGATTTTGCCCGGCTGTATCTTGAGCACAGGCAGGTATTTACTGCTAATAACTTTGATGCATTAATGACACGTTGTGTTAGTAGCATGTATTGGTTTCAGCGCGTACTTGGCGATTTTGTGGGGGGGGGGGGTTCTGTTACTAGGTGGACCGATGAATAACTCTAGCTGTGATAGGTGAATATAGGGTAAGGGGGCGGGGCATTCCTATCACAGCTCAGAGCGAGGGTAGGTTAAAATTTGGCGATAAAAGCTGACGTTCCGAAAAGTGCCTTTTGAATTGAATTGAATTTTATTCACCAAACATACAGCAGATATACGAATATACAGGTTATCAAGATAAAAATAACATTAGCCGCACATAAGGCGGGAGTAAAACCCCAGGGGGCTTGTTTTATCCCGGATTAGCTTGAGTAGATGTTCATGGTATACGGCGAGAGGAGTATGGAATGTAGCAACACAGTTTTCGATGTTCTAATATTTACGCTAGTTCGCTGAATAAAGCGAATATAATATTTACACTAGTAAGGTGAATAAGGCACTGCATAGATCAGTTATCGAGAGATATCGCACACACACAACAAAATCGACGAATGTTAATATAGAGACTGCGCACAGGTAAGCATGGTATTATACACATATAACGTGAATGGAAATAGACTGATCGATGCGCATGGATAATTGGTTGTAAGATGAAGGGTGACCGGTAGGCAAGAAATTTCGGTTAGAATTGATGATAGCCATATCAGCGTCCGAATTTATTGAGCAAAAACTCTTTCAGTCGGGATTTAAACAGTGACTTGGAGGCATAACATTTCATGGTGACTGGCAATGAATTCCATATACGTGGTCCTTTAATTTTGGTGGAGTAGAATGAGAGTTATGAGTGATAAAACGGCCTGTACAGATTAAGGTTAACTTGTCTTGTTGGATAATTGTGTACTGCAGATAATTTGGTGAAGTAATTGCGCGAAAGGTAGGGAAGAAAAAACGAGTGGTAGAAGAATTTGTGTGCAAATATCAGGATTAGGTAGTCATTTACTAGATGTAGAGGTAGAATATTCATTACTACAAATAGGTTTCTGGTATGGGCACGTCTGGCACTTGCAGTTAAGATGCGGATGAGCCTTTTTTGTAGGACAACTAGTGGTTGAAGGTGCGTTCGAAAAGTGTTTGCCCAGATCATACTGCAGTAGGATATGTAGGGGTAAAATAACGAATAATACAAAAGAATTAGGGTCTTTCTGTTCACGCAATGTTTAATGTTATTTATAATACCTATATTTCTTGACAGTTTAGAGCATAGTGCTTCAATATGTGAGTGCCAGGTTAGCTTGTCATTAAAAAGAATGCCGAGAAATTTGAATGTATTGACGCATTCAAGCTCATTACCATCGAGGACCAGTTTAGATGTAATACGATTAGTGTATCCGGTCGGTTTGATAAGCATATATTTGGTTTTTTGTATGTTGAGAGACAGCAGATTACAGGAAAACCAGTTATGAAGTTTGGCGATCTCGTTTGACAGAGTTTCGACTAAATTATCATAATCTGAGTCGGAAGAAACTGCGCTTGTATCGTCGGCGAAAAGGAGTATGTCTAGAATATCGGATGCTTTGAGTAGAGGGTAAATGGACAGTACTGGCCCAATGTATTTATGTCATAATCCCCAAAATAGTGTTTTTGTTACTTAAGATGTAATAATCCCTATTTTTTTGCATAATATGTTTTGTTACTTATGAAGTAATAATCCCCATTTTCATATGTGGGATCACCTCAGTTCTATTTTTAGATCATGACATCATTGGGAAATCCCTAAGGGTCGGAAGGGTGACCTTTTGACCTGGATGTGACCTTTGACCCGCGCACACAATCGCGGATAATCCGCGCGCGCGTCCGGATAACACGCGCGCGCTGCGTGGCGGCCCGGTGGTACATAGTATGTACTTAATATCTAATGCTCATTGTTTTGTTATTTAATACTCCTTGTGTTCTTATGTCAGTTCTATTTTCTATCACCTCAGTTCTATTTTTAGATCATGACAGCATTAGGAAAACCCCTGTTCTATTGTTATTACCTGCTCTTTTGTCTTTAGTTCTCGACAAGTTCAGACGCGTCTAGGCAGAACAATAGACAATAATCAATGAGTCAAATGAGTTATTAAGTTCACACTTGTCCACACCTATATAAACGTCCACGTGTACATCCCTGTTCATTCACCATGGATCAATACGAGAGGACCCTTATCAAGCTGAAAGCGGCATCTATCGCGGCGATGTTATTACTCCTCATCCCTCTCATCGTGCCAAGACGCTGACGGTGGATCTACGCTATTTCCTCAACGGTAAAGCTTCCATTAAAGGACTCGTCCTAAGACATACTCAGTGGACCCTCGTCAAGGACAGTACCCCTAAAATCGACATCGCCATACAGAATGTTCTAGAAAGCCAGCATAATCTTACATCGCTTGGTCCTTGATCCCTATAAAAGCACATCATTCATCTTTTAGCCCCAGTCGTCCAAATGGATCACTACATTATTGTTAGTAGCAAAGATTCGTTGTCATACTTCCCAGACAGTACACCCTATAAATTTCGCGTTGTCTTGAACACGCGTCTCTGTTTAAATGACTCCTGGGTGGTTGGTTTAGCGGAATTATTTATCAACAACGAACCTCAATTCAAATCCAAGTCGTTGTTACTCGTGACTTGTAATATTTGCGGTGAACTGAGTAAATGTGAGTATATACTGAGTAACTGTGAGTAACTGGGTAACTGTGAGTATATATTGAGTAAATGTGAGTGGATATTGAGTAACTGTGAGTAAGTGAGTCATTGAGTAACTGAGTAAATGTGAGTATATATTGAGTAACTGAATAATTACTGGGTAAATGAGTCATTGAGTAACTGAGTAAATGTGAGTATATACTGAGTAACTGTGAGTAATTGAGTAACTGTGGGTAGATATTGAGTAACTGTGAGTAAATGAGCAACTGTCAGCAGATATTGAGTAACTGAGTAGAAACTGAGTAAATGTGAGTGTATACTGAGTAACTGTGAGTAATTGAGTAACTGTGAGTAGATTTTGAGTAACTGTGAGTAAATGAGTCATTGAGTAAAGGAGTCAATGAGTAACTGAGTAAATGTGAGTATATACTGAGTAAATGTGAGTATATATTGAGTAACTGAATAATTACTGGGTAACTGTGAGTAAATGAGTCATTGAGTAACTGAGTAAATGTGAGTATATACTTTAATATCTAATAATCCCCGTTTTGTTACTTCATATGTATTAATCCTTTTTATCTCATATGTTTCATATGTAAGTTCTATTTATAGAGCATCACCTCAGGTCTATTTTTAGATGTTAACATTATATGGAATTACTATTACAAGCGTCTAGTCCGTCATTCCTAATCCAGCCGTCGTCCATTAGAGAATATCCGCGTCCATAATCCAAAGACCTATTCCATTTTCCACATAACAGTATTAGCACCAAATTCAAAAAGACAATCATAGTATACATAAACATAGGCTTGTTTCCTGCAAGAGAGAAGCGGTCAACAGTTTTCAATGATGCCGGCAAGACATCATGATGTTCCAAGAATATCAAATCCGTATCGCTGATCAGTATTCTTAATCCATAATATTCGTTATAGAGTCGTCATCTAAAAAAAGATGTATCTCAGTCACGCTTTGATTGTGACTGTTCATATGAGTACCCTGTTCTATTGTTATTTCCTGCTCCTTTGTCTTTAATTCTTGACAAACGTGCCCCCGCACCTATGCAAAATATTAGTCTCCTCATAAACAAAGAGTGGTGAGTCATACTACTGTTAATACTCCTCTCCCTTTGTCTTTAATTACAGTACAGTCTAAAGTACAGAAACGTCTAAGCAGAACAATGGACTCCCATGAATCAGTTTGTGAATGTGCAAGTATATATAGTGATTGTTAGTGATTATGTGATTGCATCAGTGATTTACTGATTGCATCAGTGATTGTATGATTCTGTAAATGATTGCATCAGTGGTTTTGTGATTGTGTAAATGATTGATTCAGTGATTTTGTGATTGCATCAGTGATTTTGTGGTCGCTATCAATATTCTCGTGTTGTATTCTTCGCTACAGCGACGTATATACACTGTCACAGTGATTTTGTGATTGCATCAGTGATTATATAATTGTGTAAATGATTGCATGTGATTTTGTGATTGCATCAGTGATTTTATGAATGTATCAGTGATTTTGTGATTGCATCAGTGATTTTGTGATTGAATTCTTTGAATCAGTGATTTTGTGGAAGATGGAATGAATCCCTCATTGAATGAATGAATGATTCCCTCATTATGCGGATTATTGATTAAATGAGTGATTGAATCAGTGAGTAATTGAGACAGTGATTGTATAAATGACACATTGAATCAATGTGTGTGTGAATGATTAGCCACCAATCAGAGCGCAGCTCTTCTATTGTCTAACAATATCCACCAATCAGAGCGCAGCTCTTCTATTGTCTAAAAATATCTCCCAATCAGAGAACAGCTCTTCTAAGAACCATGAGTCATGCTCTAGATTATTGTAAAAACCCCTATTCTGTTCTTATTTCATGCCATTTCCCTGCTTCTTTGTTATTTCTTGACAGACTTATCCCCGCATTTAGGAAGAACAATAGTCTCTCCATAAGCAAAGAGTGGTGAGTCATGCTCTACATTATCATCATAGCTAAATGGATGGAATTTGTTTACCCCCACATATACTATGATGCATGTAGTCTTCAGTTTTATCGGACATTCCCCATCCCATAACTAAAAATCTCCCCAATAAGGTCACAGGGTTTCCGTTTTTCGCTTTCTCTACTACTCATTTTATCTGAACTTTATAAATACGCCTTCTTTACTACTGATGATATAACTAAAGTCCACCCCACGCGGTTCACATAGTACCTCATTAGGGGCAAGGATAGTCCAATTATGCGTACATGATATTGCTTTCTTTGTATACTACTTCCCCAAATTCAATGTGTATTATTTTTATTATAAAGTCTGTATAATAAGACCTTGCCATCCCTGCTCCGTTGCAGAACAATACATTCCCCATAAACAAAGAGTTATGGGTCATGCTCTACATCGTTATCACAGCTAACTTGGATAAAGTTGTATTTGCCCACACACTGAGAGTATTGGGAAAACCGCTTTTCTAATCATATTCCTTGCTAATTCCTGCTCCTTTGTATTTAATTCTAGACAAGTACAGACGCGCCTATGCAGAGCCATTCCCATAAATAAAGAGCGACGAGTCATGCTCTACATCGTTGTCATAGCAAACTTGGATAAATTTGTATTTGTCCACACACTGACAGTATTGGGAAAACCCCTATTCTATTCTTATTTCTTGCTAATTCCTGTTCCTTTGTCTGTAGTTCTGGACAAGTACAGACACGTCTATGCAGCACAATAGACATTAAACAAAGATCCATGAGTCATACTATTGTTAATTCCCCTGCTCCTGCATTATTTCTCGACATGTAGAGACTTGTACGTTTTTCGTGACCAAGCTGACCGACCAATCCATCGGTTGAACGCGTCACCCATGCACTGATTAATACCATAACATGCCGTACATACTCTATATGTCTACATGCTGATCGTTGACTTGAGCTCAGTAAACACTTGTACCTAATGTGACGGTGCGTTAAATAATAAAACATGGTGATTGATATTTCAATTTGTTTCGCTGTGAACATACTAAACATACCCAGGCTGGGGCATTACGATCTTCTTGAAAACTTAAAATTCTGTATTGTATATATCCACCATAGTTTTAAAGCAAAATGATATACATGTATTATCATAGCTAACAGCTGTCCAATATTTTACGTGAATTTCAAACCTGTATGGAGCGGATAAATAGCTTCAATTAAATACGTGTACCTCACTGACCACGATATAATAGAGTAAAATATTCAGTGTCCTTTGTTAATGGACCCTCTCTCTCAGCTTTAGAGGAACTCTTTTATCTAAATGAATGCTTGAATGTGTTCTTGCGCGCGCCACATGCCACGTATATTATCATTTAACTCTAAGGGACAATAATAGGATAAACACTCCCTTTTGTGGTTTCTTTGGCTTTCTTTATGACCTATAGGATATTAACCGAGTATAAATGTTAATTGACGTTATTCAAATGTGACATGCCCGGTTATTTATGAGTTCTTTGGGATTAATGGCATTCTTCAGTGCATATATAGTATTCTTGGCCGTACAGGCCAGACCAGGGTACCAAGGTATTCGCAACTCACTCAATTGGACTTTGGTTATCATACAGATATTGATACTAAATTTCAACAAAACGCTATTTTTATATATGAAAATCAATATCATCACTTGAGGGAAATATTGTGATTGTTAGACTTTACCTTCTGATAATTAAACGGTGATATTATTATATTGCGGGTAAATGATTGTGTAAGTGTTTGTGGTAAACTTTTTTTGTTATTTTGCGATTGCATCCGTCATTTTGTGAATGAATCTCTCATTATGCGGTGGTCGTGTAAAATCTAACCTTCAAACCCATATATAAAACCGCCCATCCTCATTCATATTTATATGCGCCAATTCTATCATCAGCATTGGAGTAATACAGTTCACAATGTCCAATCCTGTAGTAGAATTGTGTTAAAATTATTTCAATACGGCCAAATCAGCCAAGGTAGGGTAATAGTTATACTTAAGTTTACAAATCACATTTTAACTCGCTACATGCCACTGAGCGCATTGCTATAAATATATTACTGTTACTTTATTACATTTCGAGACACCGAACAATTAATGCACAAGTGTATTTTAGCCAAACAACGGAATTTCATTTTCACAAAATGTCAGTATCATTTTGCTATTGACATGTGGAAAAAACCATTTTACGCACACATCATTCTATTTTTGACTACCTCCACGGTGGTGTATATTTTCATCCAATCCAATGGATGGTATTCTGAGTAACTCAGTATATACAGTAAAAACTGAGTAACTGAGTATACAGCGGGTAATTTTGAGTATATATTGAGTAACTGAGTATTTACTGAGTAAATGTGAATGCATATTGAGTAACTGAGTATATACTGAGTATATAGTGGGTAACTGCGAGTATATATTGAGTAACTGAGTAAATGCGAATGCATATTGATTAACTCAGTATATACTGAGTAAAAACTGAGTAACTGAGTATACAACGGGTAATTTTGAGTATATATTGAGTAACTGAGTATTTACTGAGTAAATGTGAATGCATATTGAGTAACTGAGTATATAGTGGGTAAATGTGAGTATATATTGAGTAACTGAGTAAATGCGAATGCATATTGAGTAACTCAGTATAGGCTAGGGTGACTGTTGTATTGCCGAAGTATTGCCGACTCGTCAGTATAACTCCACATTACTTTGCTATTTTTCCCGGGAGAGTGATCATTGACGCTCCTTGGTAGGGATTATGTGAGTTTGAGGGAGTGATCACTCCCCTTAAAATGTGATATGCGTAAAAAGTTCGCCACAATCACTTACAGCAGTATTCACGTCCACCCCAAAAATTATCAACTGCTCTGTTATTCTCCGGTTGGGTTGTTTAGTGTGTGGTCGAAGGTAATTGGCTGGTGCCAGGTGTAGCCATGTCCGACCTGTGAAACACAGACAAGCAGGACAAGCAGGTGTGAATGATTCATTGTGCGACTGACTGTTTGGGTGTTACGAAAGAAGCGTGGTCTGATTGGTGGATATTTTTAGAATGTAGAAATACCTCAAATTTGATTGGCGTATGTTTTTAGCAAAATGAGAGCAGTATTCTGATTGGTGGACATGTTTGACCGTCGCACGCGTGCGATGCTCCTATAGTACACCCTGTACCCTTTATCCATAGGGTACACTAAGCTGCGCGTGTACTATTGGAGCATCGCACGCGTGCGACGGTCAAACATGTCCACCAATCAGAGTACTGCTCTCATTTTGCTAAAAACAAACGCCAATCAAATTTTAGGTATTTCTACATTCTAAAAATATCCACCAATCAGAGCACGCTTCTTTCGTAACACCCAAACAGTCAGTCGCACAATGAATCATTCACACCCACACATTCATATAAAAGCGGGCATAATAAGAACGGCCGTAAAGAACAGTGAGTCACCACTCTTGCATTAATAGTTTATAGCATTATGTTAAAATACTCGCGGGTAAACTGGGTCATATCCTGAAATAACATTTGTACCACGTATATGTGGTTAATATATATTTGATGGTAACGAGCGTCAGATGAAGAAAAAACAACTTTATTTTTACAGACAGTTACATATAGCCATCATACAGCTTGTTAAGCCATTTGCTCTCTACATGATCAGCAAGTCGCCCAATTACCCATATGTGAACCTAATGAACCATTTGATGCAAACGCCCCTGCATCTGGCCGTCATCACAAACCAGTCCGATGTCGTATGACATCTGATGGTTGCGGGCGGTCAGGTCTATCGGATGGACAATATGGGAAATACACTTCTCCACATCGCATCCCTGGAAGGTCAATTGGAATGAGTCGAGGCTCTTGCCAGACTAGTCTACTACGAAGAGACCCTTGGCAACGTTATAAAATTTCCTTTCAAAGAATTTGGAAACAGTTAACTATGAAGGTGAATAAGTCAATTTACCACAAGTAAATTGATAGTTTGGAGATAAAATAATCAATTTGCTATAATAAGAAACAATGTGAAAATATGAAATTATAGTTGTTTTGAAGATTGCTAAAGATCAAGTCATTCCTTTTAAACAAAAGTATTCCCGTTGAGGAAATGATAACTGTATTGCCGAGGTATATATAATGCAAATATGTACTTTTATTTTACTGTCCTGCTTGTCTGTGTTTCACAGGTCGGACATGGCTACACCTGGCACCAGACAATTACCTTCGACCACACACTAAACAACCCAACCGGAGAATAACAGAGCAGTTGATAATTTTTGGGGTGGACGTGAATACTGCTGTAAGTGATTGTGGCGAACTTTTTACGCATATCACATTTTAAGGGGAGTGATCACTCCCTCAAACTCACATAATCCCTACCAAGGAGCGTCAATGATCACTCTCCCGGAAAAATAGCAAAGTAATGTGGAGTTATACTGACGAGTCGGCAATACTTCGGCAATACAACAGTCACCCTAGCCTATACTGAGTTACTCAATATGCATTCGCATTTACTCAGTTACTCAATATATACTCACATTTACCCACTATATACTCAGTATATACTCAGTTACTCAATATGCATTCACATTTACTCAGTAAATACTCAGTTACTCAATATATACTCAAAATTACCCGCTGTATACTCAGTTACTCAGTTTTTACTCAGTATATACTGAGTTAATATGCATTCGCATTTACTCAGTTACTCAATATATACTCGCAGTTACCCACTATATACTCAGTATATACTCAGTTACTCAATATGCATTCACATTTACTCAGTAAATACTTAGTTACTCAATATATACTCAAAATTACCCGCTGTATACTCAGTTACTCAGTTTTTACTGTATATACTGAGTTACTCAGAATACCATCCATTGGATTGGATGAAAATATACACCACCGTGGAGGTAGTCAAAAATAGAATGATGTGTGCGTAAAATGGTTTTTTCCACATGTCAATAGCAAAATGATGCTGACAGTTTGTGAAAATGAAATTCCGTTGTTTGGCTAAAATACACTTGTGCATTAATTGTTCGGTGTCTAGAAATGTAATAAAGTAGCAGTAATATATTTATAGCAATGCACTCAGTGGCATGTAGCGAGTTAAAATGTGATTTGTAAACTTAAGTATAACTATTACCCTACCTTGGCTGATTTGGCCGTATTGAAATAATTTTAACACAATTCTACTACAGGATTGGACATTGTGAACTGCATTACTCCAATGCTGATGATAGAATTGGCGCATATAAATATGAATGAAGATGAGCGGTTTTATATATGGGTTTGATGGTTAGATTTTACACGACCACCGCATAATGAGAGATTCATTCACAAAATGACGGATGCAATCGCAAAATAACAAAAAAAGTTTACCACAAACACTTACACAATCATTTACCCGCAATATAATAATATCACCGTTTAATTATCAGAATTTCGTTAAAAGGTAAAGTCTAACAATCACAATATTTCCCTCAAGTGATGATATTGATTTTCATATATAAAAATAGCGTTTTGTTGAAATTTAGTATCAATATCTGTATGATAACCAAAGTCCAATTGAGTGAGTTACGAATACATTGGTACCCTGGCCTGGCTTGTACGGCCAAGAATACTATATATGCACTGAAGAATGCCATTAATCCCAAAGAACTCATAAATAACCGGGCATGTCACATTTGAATAACGTCAATTAACAGTTATACTCGGTTAATATCCTATAGGTCATAAAGAAAGCCAAAGAAACCACAAAAGGGATTGTTTATCCTATTATTGTCCCTTAGAGTTAAATGATAATATACGTGGCATGTGGCGCGCGCAAGAACACATTCAAGCATTCATTTAGATAAAAGAGTTCCTCTAAAGCTGAGAGAGAGGGTCCATTAACAAAGGACACTGAATATTTTACTCTATTATATCGTGGTCAGTGAGGTACACGTATTTAATTGAAGCTATTTATCCGCTCCATACAGGTTTGAAATTCACGTAAAATATTGGACAGCTGTTAGCTATGATAATACATGTATATCATTTTGCTTTAAAACTATGGTGGATATATACAATACAGAATTTTAAGTTTTCAAAAAGATCGTAATGCCCCAGCCTGGGTATGTTTAGTATGTTCACAGCGAAACAAATTGAAATATCAAACACCATGTTTTATTATTTAACGCACCGTCACATTATGTACAAGCGTTTACTGAGCTCAAGTCAACGATCAGCATGTAAACATATAGAGTATGTACGGCATGTTATGGTATTAATCAGTGCACGGGTGACGCGTTCAACCAATGGGTTGGTCGGTCAGCTTGGTCACGAAAAACGTACAAGTCTCTACATGTCGAGAAATAATGCAGGAGCAGGGGAATTAACAATAGTATGACTCATGGATCTTTGTTTAATGTCTATTGTGCTGCATAGACGTGTCTGTACTTGTCCAGAACTACAGACAAAGGAACAGGAATTAGCAAGAAATAAGAATAGAATAGGGGTTTTCCCAATACTGTCAGTGTGTGGACAAATATAAATTTATCCAAGTTTGCTATGACAACGATGTAGAGCATGACTCATCGCTCTTTATTTATGGGAATAGCTCTGCATAGACACGTCTGTACTTGTCTAGAATTAAATACAAAGGAGTAGGAATTAGCAAGGAATATGATTAGAAAAGCGGTTTTCCCAATACTCTCAGTGTGTGGGCAAATACAACTTTATCCAAGTTAGCTGTGATAACGATGTAGAGCATGACCCATAACTCTTTGTTTATGGGGAGTGTATTGTTCTGCAACAGAGCAGGGATGGCAAGGTCTTATTATACAGACTTTATAATAAAAATAATACACATTGAATTTGGGGAAGTAGTATACAAAGAAAGCAATATCATGTACGCATAATTGGACTATCCTTGCCCCTAATGAGGTACTATGTGAACCGCGTGGGGTGGACTTTAGTTATATCATCAGTAGTAAAGAAAGCGTTTTTATAAAGTTCAGATAAAATGAGTAGTAGAGAAAGCGAAAAACGGAAACCCTGTGACCTTTGTGGGGAGATTTTTAGTTATGGGATGGGGAATGTCCGATAAAACTGAAGACTACATGCATCATAATATATGTGGGGGTAAATGCGGGGATAAGTCTGTCAAGAAATAACAAAGAAGCAGGGAAATGGCATGAAATAAGAACAGAATAGGGGTTTTTACAATAATCTAGAGCATGACTCATGGTTCTTAGAAGAGCTGTTCTCTGATTGGGAGATATTTTTAGACAATAGAATAGCTGCGCTCTGATTGGTGGATATTGTTAGACAATAGAAAAGCTGCGCTCTGATTGGTGGCTAATCATTCACACACACATTGATTCAATGTGTCATTTATACAATCACTGTCTCAATTACTCACTGATTCAATCACTCATTTAATCAATAATCCGCATAATGAGGGAATCATTCATTCATTCAATGAGGGATTCATTCCATCTTCCACAAAATCACTGATTCAAAGAATTCAATCACAAAATCACTGATGCAATCACAAAATGACAGATACAATCACAAAATCACTGATGCAATCACAAAATCACTGATGCAATCATTTACACAATTATATAATCACTGATGCAATCACAAAATCACTGTGACAGTGTATATACGCCGCTGTAGCGAAGAATACAACACGAGAATATTGATAGCGACCACAAAATCACTGATGCAATCACAAAATCACTGAATCAATCATTTACACAATCACAAAATCACTGATGCAATCATTTACAGAATCATACAATCACTGATGCAATCAGAAAATCACTGATGCGATCACATAATCACTAACAATCACTACATATACTTGCACATTCACAAACTGATTCATGGGAGTCCATTGTTCTGCTTAGACGTTTCTGTACTTGTCGAGAATTAAAGACAAAGGGAGAGGAGTATTAACAATAGTAGAGCCCACCACTCTTTGTTTATGAGGAGACTAATATTTTGCATAGGTGCGGGAGCACGTTTGTCAAGAATTAAAGACAAAGGAGCAGGAAATAACAATAGAACAGGGTACTCATATGAACAGTCACAATCAGAGCGTGACTGAGATACATCTTTTTTTAGATGACGACTCTATAACGAATATTATTGATTAAGAATACTGATCAGCGATACGGATTTGATATTCTTGGAACATCATGATGTCTTGCCGGCATCATTGAAAACTGTTGACCGCTTCTCTCTTGCAGGAAACAAGCCTATGTTTATGTATACTATGATTGTCTTTTTGAATTTGGTGCTAATACTGTTATGTGGAAAATGGAATAGGTCTTTGGATTATGGACGCGGATATTCTCTAATGGACGACGGCTGGATTATGAATGACGGACTAGACGCTTGTAATAGTAATTTCATATAATGTTAACATCTAAAAATAGACCTGAGGTGATGCTCTATAAATAGAACTTACATATGAAACATATGAGATAAAAAGGATTAATACATATGAAGTAACAAAACGGGGATTATTAGATATTAAAGTATATACTCACATTTACTCAGTTACTCAATGACTCATTTACTCACAGTTACCCAGTAATTATTCAGTTACTCAATATATACTCACATTTACTCAGTATATACTCACATTTACTCAGTTACTCATTGACTCCTTTACTCAATGACTCATTTACTCACAGTTACTCAAAATCTACTCACAGTTACTCAATTACTCACAGTTACTCAGTATATACTCACATTTACTCAGTTTCTACTCAGTTACTCAATATCTGCTGACAGTTGCTCATTTACTCACAGTTACTCAATATCTACCCACAGTTACTCAATTACTCACAGTTACTCAGTATATACTCACATTTACTCAGTTACTCAATGACTCATTTACTCAGTTACCCAGTAATTATTCAGTTACTCAATATATACTCACATTTACTCAGTTACTCAATGACTCACTTACTCACAGTTACTCAATATCCACTCACATTTACTCAATATATACTCACAGTTACCCAGTTACTCACAGTTACTCAGTATATACTCACATTTACTCAGTTCACCGCAAATATTACAAGTCACGAGTAACAACGACTTGGATTTGAATTGAGGTTGGTTGTTGATAAATAATTCCGCTAAACTAACCACCCAGGAGTCATTTAAACAGAGACGCGTGTTCAAGGCAACGCGAAATTTATAGGGTGTACTGTCTGGGAAGTATGACAACGAATCTTTGCTAGTAACAATAATGTAGTGATCCATTTGGACGACTGGGGCTAAAAGATGAATGATGTGCTTTTATAGGGATCAAGGACCAAGCGATGTAAGATTATGCTGGCTTTCTAGAACATTCTGTATGGCGATGTCGATTTTAGGGGTACTGTCCTTGACGAGGGTCCACTGAGTATGTCTTAGGACGAGTCCTTTAATGGAAGCTTTACCGTTGATGAAATAGCGTAGATCCACCCTCAGCGTCTTGGCACGATGAGAGGGATGAGGAGTAATAATATCGCCGCGATAGATGCCGCTTTCAGCTTGATAAGGGTCCTCTCGTATTGATCCATGGTGAATGAACAGGGATGTACACGTGGACGTTTATATAGGTGTGGACAAGTGTGAACTTAATAACTCATTTGACTCATTGATTATTGTCTATTGTTCTGCCTAGACGCGTCTGAACTTGTCGAGAACTAAAGACAAACGAGCAGGTAATAACAATAGAACAGGGGTTTTCCTAATGCTGTCATGATCTAAAAATAGAACTGAGGTGATAGAAAATAGAACTGACATAAGAACACAAGGAGTATTAAATAACAAAACAATGAGCATTAGATATTAAGTACATACTATGTACCACCGGGCCGCCACGCAGCGCGCGCGTGTTATCTGGACGCGCGCGCGGATTATCCGCGATTGTGTGCGCGGGTCAAAGGTCACATCCACGTCAAAAGGTCACCCTTCCGACCCTTAGGGATTTCCCAATGATGTCATCATCTCAAAATAGAACTGAGGTGATACCACATATAAAAATGGGGATTATTACTTCATAAGTAACAAAACATATTATGCAAAAAAATAGGGATTATTACATCTTAAGTAACAAAAACACTATTTTGGGGATTATGACATAAATACATTGGGCCAGTACTGTCCATTTACCCTCTACTGCTTTGGCTATATCATTAATATAGACCAGAAAAAGAATGGGGCCGAGGATCGATCCTTGAGGTACACCACAGTCTATGATATTGGTTGAAGAGAGTACATTGTTATAGCACACGCACTGAGACCGAAGAGACAGATAACTGCGGAACCAGTCGTTGGCAATTCCTCGGAATCCATAGTGTTCGAGTTTATGAAGCAGTATTTGGTGGTTGACGGTGTCAAATGCTTTAGAGAGATCAAGAAACATGGCAATACTAAACTTTTTATCTTCTTTTGCACTAATTAATTTATCATATAGTGCCAACACTGCATCACATGTGGAATGATTAGCCCGGAAGCCATATTGATTGGGACTGATAATATTGTGGGCTTCCAGGAAAGATGTCATTCTAATGGCAACAATCTTTTCGAAAATTTTACTAAAGCAGGGAAGAACGGATATAGGTCTGTAATTACTTGCTAGGTGTTTATCACCGGATTTATACACAGGTGTTACTTTAGCTACCTTCAAAACGTTTGGCATTTTTCCAAGCTGGAGTGACAGATTTACAATATGTGATAGAGGAAGTGCTATGAGATGCGAGATGGGTTTGATTAGCGACATACATTCGCAATCTTTCGCTGACGAAAATAACGAAACGGGAGAGAAAAAATATGCCAATTTGATACAGTTTGACCGACCTGAGCTTCTTTGACCATGTACCATCTCTCATGTCCTGTTTTGATGCTGACAAAATGTCGGTTCTCGGAGCGTTTTTTGAAATGCGTCTCTTATAAGAGCAAGTTTTATCATTCTCTATAGGAAACGACGTTCCTAATGTAGTTTTTCTTTAGAAAAGTGTCTTCCTAATGTAGTTTTTTCATTGGAAACCCATTTTTAAGCCGGTTAATGTATAACATTGTAGCGAGCATTGTAGTGAACGTGTTGCACGATCGCTACAATGTTGCACAATTATACCCTTTTCAATATATTGGTCACCATATTACGGCTTCTAAGTGTACGTGTGTGTGTATGTGTGTCCTTTTCTACTCAAGAAAGTGTGGAATCAACCGAGAAAATATGCTACCATAACTAAAAGGAGTACAAAATGCTAATATCATGCATATTGGTGAAGTGCGATTGAAATATAGATAGGAAAACTGTTAAATTGCTGAGATATGTGAGAGGTGGGGACAATTGACGCCTGGCGACTAAAAAGCAACCATATGACTCCACTGGAAAGCATTCCTCGGCATCTCAGCAGCGTATATCAGCAGCGCTTTTATTGCGTCTGCTCATGTGGAAACTATGAAGTAACTACACGGCTCCTAGCACCGGAACTAAATGCCCTAGCTTGAAAGCTGTGATGACAGATCAGGTATTGCGTCAGGTGACGACTCTATAACGAATATTATGGATTAAGAATACTGATCAGCGATACGGATTTGATATTTTTGGAACATCATGATGTCTTGCCGGCATCATTGAAAACTGTTGACCGCTTCTCTCTTGCAGGAAACAAGCCTATGTTTATGTATACTATGATTGTCTTTTTGAATTTGGTGTTAATACTGTTATGTGGAAAATGGAATAGGTCTTTGGATTATGGACGCGGATATTCTCTAATGGACGACGGCTGGATTATGAATGACGGACTAGACGCTTGTAATTTAATAACTCGTGTGAAGAAATATTGTTGTCAAGCGGACGTCATATGATGGCGAGGATTTGAAAATGGTGAAGAATGGGATTGATGATCGTATTACGCCTTCCCCTAAGCCTGATATCACCACTCCCTGTGACAAGCTTGAATGGGATTGATGATCGTATTGCACCTTCCCCTAAGCCTGATATCCCCACTCCCTGGGTCAAGCTTGAATGGGATTGATGATCGTATTGCGCCTTCCCCTAAGCCTGATATCCCCACTCCCTGGGTCAAGCTTGAATGGGATTGATGATCGTATTACGCCTTCCCCTATGCCTGATATCACCACTCCCTGTGTCAAGCTTGAATGGGATTCATGATCGTATTACGCCTTCCCCTAAGCCTGATATCACCACTCCCTGGGTCAAGCTTGAATGGAATTGATGATCGTATTACGCATTTCCCTAAGCCTGATATCACCACTCCCTGTGTCAAGCTTGAATGGGATTGATGATCGTATTACGCCTTCCCCTATGCCTGATATCACCACTCCCTGTGTCAAGCTTGAATGGGATTGATGATCGTATTACGCCTTTAATTGCCTGATATCACCACTCTTTGTGTCAAGTTTGAATGGGATTGATGATCGTATCACGCCTTCCCTTAAGCCTGATATCACCACTCCCTGTGTCAAGCTTTCGGTGTCATTAAAGTAGTGTATTACTTATAAAAATCTTGTTCTCTTTTATTCAGCGCTTGTAGCCTGGGTGTGATTCGGCCCATTCATGGACCAAAGTGCCCAATAGTAGTATTGCGCTTTTGACCTGGTTTTGCGCTTACAACATCGTCGGTCGAAAATGGGACGCCAGCCTTTATTTTAGCTTCTCTGATATGTTATATGAGAAAAAAGCTCTCACACTCGTTCATTTCTAGACGACTTTTCCCACACTCGTTTGAGAAAAATGTGCCCTGCACTCGCTAAAGCTCGTGCAGGGCACATTTTTCTCAAACTCGTGTGGGAAAAGTCGTCTAGAAATGAACGAGTGTGAGAACCTATTATTCTCTGTGTCAAGCTTGAATGGGATTGATGACCGTAGTACGCCTTCCCCTACGCCTGATATCACTGTGTCAAGCTTGAATGGGGTTGATGATCGAATCACGGCTTCCCCTACGCCTTATATCACCACTATCTTTGTCAAGTTTGAATGAAATTGATGATCGTACTACGCCTTTAATTGCCTGATATCACCACTCTCTGTGTCAAGTTTGAATGGGATTTATGATCGAATTACGCCTTCCCCTAAGCCTGATATCCCCACTCCCTGGGTCAAGCTTGAATGGGATTGATGATCGTATTGCGCCTTCCCCTAAGCCTGATATCCCCACTCCCTGGGTCAAGCTTGAATGGGATTGATGATCGTATTACGCCTTCCCCTATGCCTGATATCACCACTCCCTGTGTCAAGCTTGAATGGGATTCATGATCGTATTACGCCTTCCCCTAAGCCTGATATCACCACTCCCTGGGTCAAGCTTGAATGGAATTGATGATCGTATTACGCATTTCCCTAAGCCTGATATCACCACTCCCTGTGTCAAGCTTGAATGGGATTGATGATCGTATTACGCCTTCCCCTATGCCTGATATCACCACTCCCTGTGTCAAGCTTGAATGGGATTGATGATCGTATTACGCCTTTAATTGCCTGATATCACCACTCTTTGTGTCAAGTTTGAATGGGATTGATGATCGTATCACGCCTTCCCTTAAGCCTGATATCACCACTCCCTGTGTCAAGCTTTCGGTGTCATTAAAGTAGTGTATTACTTATAAAAATCTTGTTCTCTTTTATTCAGCGCTTGTAGCCTGGGTGTGATTCGGCCCATTCATGGACCAAAGTGCCCAATAGTAGTATTGCGCTTTTGACCTGGTTTTGCGCTTACAACATCGTCGGTCGAAAATGGGACGCCAGCCTTTATTTTAGCTTCTCTGATATGTTATATGAGAAAAAAGCTCTCACACTCGTTCATTTCTAGACGACTTTTCCCACACTCGTTTGAGAAAAATGTGCCCTGCACTCGCTAAAGCTCGTGCAGGGCACATTTTTCTCAAACTCGTGTGGGAAAAGTCGTCTAGAAATGAACGAGTGTGAGAACCTATTATTCTCTGTGTCAAGCTTGAATGGGATTGATGACCGTAGTACGCCTTCCCCTACGCCTGATATCACTGTGTCAAGCTTGAATGGGGTTGATGATCGAATCACGGCTTCCCCTACGCCTTATATCACCACTATCTTTGTCAAGTTTGAATGAAATTGATGATCGTACTACGCCTTTAATTGCCTGATATCACCACTCTCTGTGTCAAGTTTGAATGGGATTTATGATCGAATTACGCCTTCCCCTAAGCCTTATATCACCACTCTCTGTGGCAAGTTTGGATGAGATTGATGATCGTATTACGCCTTTAATTGCCTGATATCACCACTCTCTGTGTCAAGTTTGAATGGGATTGATGATCGTATCACGCATTCCCTTAAGCCTGATATCACCACTCCCTGTGTCAAGCTTGAATGAGATTGATGATCGTATCACGCCTTCCCTTAAGCCTGATATCACCACTCTCTGTGTCAAGTTTGAATGAGATTGATGATCCTATTACGCCTTTAATTGCCTGATATCACCACTCTCTGTGTCAAGTTTGAATGGGATTGATGATCGTATCACGCCTTCCCCTCAGCCTTATATCACCACTCTCTGTGTCAAGTTTGAATGAGATTTATGATCGTATTACGCCTTTAATTGCCTGATATCACCACTCTCTGTGTCAAGTTTGAATGGGATTGATGATCGTATCACGCCTTCCCCTAAGCCTTATATCACCACTCTCTGTGTCAAGTTTGAATGAGGTTCATGATCGTATTACGCCTTTAATTGCCTGATATCACCACTCTCTGTGTCAAGTTTGAATGGGATTGATGATCGATCACGCCTTCCCTTAAGCCTGATATCACCACTCTCTGTGTCAAGTTTGAATGAGATTGATGATCGTATTACGCCTTTAATTGCCTGATATCACCACTCTCTGTGTCAAGTTTGAATGGGATTGATGATCGTATCACGCCTTCCCCTAAGCCTTATATCATCACTCTCTGTGTCAAGTTTGGATAAGATTGATGATCGTATTACGCCTTTAATTGCCTGATATCACCACTCTCTGTGTCAAGTTTGAATGAGATTGATGATCGTATCACGCCTTCCCTTAAGCCTGATATCACCACTCCCTGTGTCAAGCTTGAATGGGATTGATGATCGTATTACGCCTTCCCGTGAGCCTGATATCACTATTCTCCGTGTCAAGCTTAAATGGGATTGATGATCGAATTGCGCCTTCCCCTAAGCCTGATATCACCACTCCCTGGGTCAAGCTTGAATGGGATTGATGATGATATTACGCCTTTAATTGCCTGATATCACTATTCTCTGTGTCAAGCTTGAATGGAATTGATGATCGTATTGCGCCTTCCCCTAAGCCTGATATCACCACCTCCTGGGTCAAGCTTGAATGGGATTGACGATCGTATTACGCCTTTAATTGCCTGATATCACTATTCTCTGTGTCAAGCTTGAATGAGATTGATGATCGTATCACGGCTTCCCCTAAGCCTGATATAACCACTCCCTGTGTCAAGCTTGAATGGGATTGATGATCGTATTACGCCTTCCCGTAAGCCTGATATCACTATTCTCCGTGTCAAGCTTTAATGGGATTGATGATCGTATTACGCCTTCCCCCAAGCCTGATATCACTATTCTCTGCGTCAAGCTTAAATGGGATTGATGATCGTATTGCGCCTTCCCCTAAGCCTGATATCACCACTCCCTGGGTCAAGCTTGAATGGGATTGATGATCGTATTGCGCCTTCCCCTAAGCCTGATATCACTATTCTATGTGTCAAGCTTGAATGAGATTGATGACCGTATTACGCCTTCTCTTAAACCTGACATCACCACTCCCTGTGTCAAGCTTGAATGGGATTGATGATCGTATTACACCTTCTCCTAAGCCTGATATCACTATTCTCTGTGTCAAGCTTGAATGGGATTGATGGCCGTGTTACGCCTTCCCCTACGCCTGATATCACTGTGTCAAGCTTGAATGGGATTGATGATCGTATTACTCCTTCCCGTAAGCCTGATATCACCACTCTCTTTGTCAAGCTAAACTGATCCACCACACTAATCAATTCCCTGTAGATAAGCCACCAGCTTGGCTGGAAAGGAATATCTCACGAACTAGAATATCTATTAGACCGGTATCGCCCAACACCACGCCTTTTGGGGAAACTTGACAGTCTTAACTCAAAATATTCTCTAGACATGTAGATTAACATTCATGGTCACTATAACTCTGAGATCCAAACCGTGATGGTTTCCTTAGGTAAAGATATTGGACAGACGTTATGTCAACAAGACGCCACCAAACGATTGATTGGATGGCAGATCAAAAAACTTGTTGGCTATCAACGACCGCCAACAAAAAAAACGCAAGAAGACCTATTTTTTCACATTCGGGGAGGCTATACACTACAGCTTCCCTAAAGCAGACATATATTTCAATCCTATTTTCACAGCACAAGGATCATCAGAGCAATTTTCTATTATCGACGCTATCAATCGGTTATATCTTCTCTTATCGACGCTATCAATCGGTTATATCTTCTCTTATCGACGCTATCAATCGGTTATATCTTCTCTTATCGACGCTATCAATCGGTTATATCTTCTCTTATCGACGCTATCAATCGGTTATATCTTCTCTTATCGACGCTATCAATCGGTTATATCTTCTCTTATCGACGCTATCAATCGGTTATATCTTCTCTTATCGACGCTATCAATCGGTTATATCTTCTCTTATCGACGCTATCAATCGGTTATATCTTCTATTATCGACGCTATCAATCGGCTATATCTTCTCTTATCGACGCTATCAATCGGTTATATCTTCTCTTATCGACGCTATCAATCGGTTATATCTTCTCTTATCGACGCTATCAATCGGTTATATCTTCTCTTATCGACGCTATCAATCGGTTATATCTTCTCTTATCGACGCTATCAATCGGTTATATCTTCTATTATCGGCGCTATCAATCGGTTATATCTTCTATTATCGACGCTATCAATCGGTTATATCTTCTCTTATCGACGCTATCAATCGGTTATATCTTCTATTATCGACGCTATCAATCGGCTATATCTTCTCTTATCGACGCTATCAATCGGTTATATCTTCTCTTATCGACGCTATCAATCGGTTATATCTTCTCTTATCGACGCTATCAATCGGTTATATCTTCTCTTATCGACGCTATCAATCGGTTATATCTTCTCTTATCGACGCTATCAATCGGTTATATCTTCTATTATCGGCGCTATCAATCGGTTATATCTTCTATTATCGACGCTAT
Organism: Hanleya hanleyi; assembly: GCA_036873755.1. NCBI lineage: Eukaryota > Metazoa > Mollusca > Polyplacophora > Lepidopleurida > Hanleyidae > Hanleya > Hanleya hanleyi. Next base: position 85,467 of record JAVTVY010033415.1, read on the forward strand.
CAATCGGTTATATCTTCTCTTATCGACGCTATCAATCGGTTATATCTTCTCTTATCGACGCTATCAATCGGTTATATCTTCTCTTATCGACGCTATCAATCGGTTATATCTTCTCTTATCGACGCTATCAATCGGTTATATCTTCTCTTATCGACTCTATCAATCGGTTATATCTTCTCTTATCGACGATATCAATCGGTTATATCTTCTCTTATCGACGCTATCAATCGGTTATATCTTCTCTTATCGACGCTATCAATCGGTTATATCTTCTCTTATCGACGCTATCAATCGGTTATATCTTCTCTTATCGACGCTGTCAATCGGTTATATCTTCTCTTATCGACGCTATCGATCGGTTATATCTTCTATTATCGACGCTATCAATCGGTTATATCTTCTATTATCGACGCTATCAATCGGTTATATCTTCTCTTATCGACGCTATCAATCGGTTATATCTTCTCTTATCGACGCTATCAATCGGTTATATCTTCTCTTATCGACGCTATCAATCGGTTATATCTTCTCTTATATGTGTTCTAATTTCTCTCTGATTTCACTTTTCAATTTATGGAAATAGATTGAAATGGATCATCACCTACCAATCAGATGGTATATACTGGACGGCTACTTCAGCCAATGATTTATGTCGAGCTTGACTTAAAGTACAAGAGGAAAACTGCTAGCGAATCCCTCCTCAGATATGCCGAGTGTTTCCAATACTGTTATTAATGTGACCTACTTACAGTTGTCGGAGCTTAAATATTTTTTCTGGACAAAGAACGACTCCAGCTTCGTCCTAAACATTTTCCGATGAAATCGAATTGGGGACCCTCATCAGAACAATTATGTTCTGAACTTAACCATTATGAGAACGATTTGCGCCAATACATTTACATTATCAGTTTAATACATATCAGGACAATCTCTCGGCTGTCGAGATGCAAACATTTTCTTCTCTTATGAAAAGACATGACATTGTTATTAAGCCAGTCGATAAAGGTGGTGCCATCGTCGTTATGCATAGGGATTATACATTGACCACTCAGTTATGCCTAAAATCAAGCGTTAATTGATACAGTTCTTTCTAGATCTCCTGATAATGGACACATTTCTATGAAAGAATTTAATATCTTGCTGATAATACCCCAAAACGTGATCGCCTCTTTCATTTACTTCCCAATATCCATAGACCGGTGTCGTCGTAGCCTCCTGCACGAATGCCTAAGGGTCAACCTATTGTTTCAGATTCAGGAAGTGAAATGTACCCGATTTCTCAAAAAACATCCTAGTTATATTAAAGACAATTATGACTTCTTAAAACGATCGAATCACGAAGCCTACCACAAGGACGTCCTACTAATATGCCCCCATACCTGACTGTTCTCGTTGTTGTTTTACATCTACTTTATGAATCTGAAGTATTTGACTCCGTTAAACCTACCAGTCCGTCCATGCCAAATTATCTCCAAAATTACGGACAATTTGGATCTGCCACCCTAAAACTTTATCGCCTATCATATTGAGGTTACTTTGGGCCTATTTGCATAACTCTGCGAGCTAAGGATCATGGGTAAATTCAAAATGGCGGCTAAGAGGGTGTGACTTAAAAGTCGTGTTTTCAATGTTTTTCTTCAAAATATTCGACTTTTTACCGATAAAAGTGCCCAAAATTATTTTATTTCACATTGGATAATTCTTTCCTAATTTGTTATGAAGTATTATCGGAGGGTATATATATAAAAATAAATGGAAAATCTGACCGAAAAATCGACTCAAACAAGCATTTTGTTTTTTTTGTATGACGTCACTGTGGCTTTATCAGAACGGCCATCTTGGAAAACTTTTTACATATCCTGGTAAGGTATTGCGCCACTATTTCTAAAAACTGGCGTTGCATGTATGTGGATATTGAAAAACTCAAAATGTCTTACGGAAGAAGTTGATGCTAAAGGTCACATACCGTACAGACATGTATCCACATGGGATTTCTCGACTTTCTATACTACAATCCCTCATCAGGACCTTATTGACCGTCTAAGTTCATTAATAGTAGTATCTGTGTTCAAGAAAATTGATCGTGGATATATTAATGTCGGAAGCCATAAAGCATTCTTTAGCTCTACTATATACAATAGATATCATTCATGGGATGTTTCTTTGTGTATAGAGTTGCTTGAATTTCTCATTAATAATATCCATGTGAAATTTGGCAACACAATATATCAACAGCATATAGGCATTTCAATGGGTACTAATTGTGCACCCCTGTTGGCTGACCTATATTTGTTCTCTTATGAATATGACTATATGCAGGCGCTTTCAAAAACCGATCCATTCAAACCGGTTCCTTCTCATTCACCAAACGCTATATAGACGATCTTCTCGCTGTGGATAATCGCTATATAAATGACGCAGTGAAGGATATATATCCACCCTTCACTAGATTTGAAGGAAACTACAGATAGCACTACAGGCACATCATATTTAGACCTATATCTCTATGAAAATGAAGCGGGCCTTCTCTCTCGTCGACTGTATGACAAAAGAGATGATTACAATTTCGACATCGTAAACTATCCCTTTCTGGACAGTAATATTCCAGTGGGATCTGCATATGGCGTATACATATCACGCCTAGTAGCATTTACTAGATCCTGTGTTAAATGTGACGATTTTAATCAATGTCACAAAACATTGTTACAGAAACTTATAGAACAGGGCTACACCACCAAGCCCCTCCACTCAAAGTTTCTCAAATTTGGCGATACATATGCCGATAGAGGGGGCGTTACCAACTTACTGCTATAGACACAACTAATCAGCATGGTCATATCTAGATATGTGCCAAATTTCTTGCTTGTTTCCAAAAGTGCGCAAACATTGTGCTATCCCACTGGATTATGGTTAATGGTTTCCAAAGAATGTCATCTAAATCTCTTCACCATTCAGACAGAATTGCATATTCATGGAAATTCAATGTTCAGCTTTACCTTCACAATCGCCAAAATATCATAAAACAGACATGAGTATTAACTATGAAAAGCTACAGAATAACAGCAAAATTATATCAAAATAAACTCCCCACTATGCTCTTTCCCCGGTCACTATATATCGTAAAAGGAATATAACACTCGATACAAGTCCAAACCAGTCAGTGTTTGGGTAGTCCAAGAACGCCAGTTTTCCGTAGTTACCCCGGCTCCTCTGAATTCACCTGTCCTATGCCTAACATAATTGAATGGAACTAATCAGAGCTTCTGTGATGACTGCTCTAGGGAACTAGGGTATCATCGTCAAGCCCGTTTACTGCTTCAGGAAGTCGAAAAGTAGGCGGATTGGGTAAGTGTACCGGAAACCCCACACCGCGCAAAATATTCAGCAAAAGCGTGATACACGCCCCCACCTAAAATCAGACTGATTGAAGGAATCGTAATCTCTGTCAAAGATCAGAATGGGCTTGCTTATCTTCCGCCTACTCTTTGTAACTAATAATCAGAAGCCGGTGGTACGTTCGGCAAGTATGGCATATGTTTCTATTCAGCGGCAAATTTATTTCAATTCACTGTTCGATAACATGCCCCGTCGGGGACTATTTTTCGTGCCTGAGCATTGCTTTCATCAGGCAGAGAAAAACGCAACATCATCACTTTGTTTGAGGATGCCCTCGGTGGCCTAGTGTTCTGAGGCGTTCCGATGGTGATCGCTAGCCTTTACTCGGCTGAACCGGTGCGGGTTCGAGCGCCCAGCTGGTACATGTGTGAAAGTTTGCCAGTTACTTGCCGACGGGCTGTGGTTCTCTCCGGGTATTCCCGCTTCCTCCATCATCCAAACCTGCTGTCACCATATGAGTAAAACAACTTTGAGTGTGACATTGACCCCCCTCCCCCTCCTTCTCATCACTTTGTTTGAACATGCGTACACCCTTGAAATTTCTACTGTCGACCCATGTCAAGAAGTTTATCAGCTTGCCGCGCTTGAAATGAACTAATTTCTGTCGAAAGATAAAAGTCTAAATTAAATTAAGGAATCAGGTAGGTACACACAATCACACATTATTATCTATAAACGTGCCGCTCGAGAGAATACGTTGTTATGCAGAACTTGTAGAAATAAAAAGGAGTGGAAGCGATTACAACATAGAGCCGTTAAAGTGATACTTCGGCTGTTCTTCGAAACTGCCAAGCGCAAATGACTTCATGTAAAACAGCAGTTAAAGTTGAGAGAGAAATTCCATCTTGTAGTTTATTTGTGTGTTTCTTCGACTGTATGAAGAAGACGACCCCTTTCTCTCTCGTCTTGTAAAATAGAATCTCCCAATGAACACCTGCACTTGACACATGTACATTTCACACAACCGTGCTGAAACACTCAAATGATTGCACGGTTAGCAAGTTGTTATAGACACAAGTGTTACAGAATATAAAATAATAGTTTGAGACTATCCAGGAACCACAAAGTACGGTCAGGTAGACAGACGACTCCGAGTGGAGCCTTTTATACCTGCAAGAGCGAGCAGTGAGCACTATCGAGTGTATGCCGTGAGTGTGGAACAATCTATCTCACTGTGTAAAAAGACATCAAGTCTACTCTCTTGTAAAACGTTACTAGGAAGAGACATTTTTACCAAAAGAACACAATTTTAACAATGACCATAATCTATCTGCAACATAGTTTTCTTCGGGGCCCTCGGTGGCCGAGTGGTCTAAGGCGCTTCGCTGGTGACCGCTAGCCTCACACCGTTGAACCGGCACGGGTTCGAGCCCTGCTGGTCCATGTGTGAAAGTTTGTCAGTTACTTGCCGAAGGGCGGTGGTTCTCTCCGGGTACTCCGGCTTCCTCCACCAACCAAACTGACTGTCACCATATGAGTGAAATAAACTTGAGTGTGACATTAAGACAAATTCCCTCCCTCCCTCCCATAGTTTTCTTCGTGTATTTCCGTTTTTATGCATATTCTTATGTTACATGTTGTCGTAAATATTCAAACTTCTATAGTTTAATGAATTCATTATTTTATTATGTTATATATTCATTATTTTATTCTTGTCGCCTCTAATTGCGTCCACTGGGTCTATAAAGGCCCACCTTCCGGTGTATCTAGGTGGCATATATAAAAACTAGAGCCTTAGGCACTGAAACGGGCTATTTAAATATAAAATAGGCTGTTGGAATAATTCCACTGACTCTTTAATTTTCAGTCCCGTGGCGAAGAGGCAAACAATCTGTAGTCTCACACATTTCTCCCAACAAGGACCTCTGGTGAATTAGTGTAATTGTACAACCAGTCACCCTGGCAACGGTACCACCTGTGCTCACGTTTTTCCTCACTTTCAGACAGGACCATCAGTCGCTACGGGTCTAAATCGCTCCGTGAAAAAATAAAAGTGAAAATTTTCTTGCCCGATGTATGAACCTCCCAAAGTTGTTCTGCCTTATCGCCTACGGTATGAGAATGAATTAAATAAATAAATTAAGCAATTGCTCTACGTAATATTTGTATATAGTCATCTCTGCTATACATTGTAGCCGAGAAGGGCCACCGCGTGTCAACGAACACAACATATTAAAGACACAAATAGCACCAACCACCTCGCTGGGGGTCTAATAACACCCCAGCCACCAGTCAGATTTTTGGACCGGATTCGGGGCCTTCGCGCACATCGCCGGAAGTGACATCATATATAGCAAAATAGATGTTTACCGAACATTTCGATTACTTTTCAAGTCTGCATAATACCTCTGTTGACCTAGCGTTAAAAAGAATTATCTGGAGATAATTTTCCCTGTTTTTCTGGACAGAGCATATGAAAAGTAGTTCGCTCATGTGCAACACTAAATTAGTTGTTCGGCCGGATTCAAACTGAACCGTGCGTTGGTTGGTTTCCCCTATACGTCATAGCAACGTAGTAAAGGTCAACTTCCGCTATTGGTGGCAGGGATGGTAATGGAGCTTGCGAAATGGAGCATGCGCTGTGGGGAGGTTGAAATAGCACAACATACAGATGTATGGTGACCGATTAGGGCCACCGCGCGCCCATTGAACATAACTAGCCTCTCGCGATCCGAAGTCGTCATCCGTGAAACGAAGCCAACATCCCGCGGAAACAACACCCCGCGACACTAACCCACCTCGTGGGTTCGTGTCGCGAGATGCTGGCTTCTTCCCGGGGGTGTTAGTTATCAGGTTAGGGCAAAAAAAAAATGGAGGTAAAAAAAGGTCGTTTTCGCACAATATATCAGTCCACATAATGAATTCTGCCAAATAATCTTGAGGCGCACAAAGACATATTTATCTGCATCAAATGGTAGTAAAAAAATTAATTGTCATCTATCTAATTGTCATCTATCTAATTTGCATAATAACAGGACAAACGTCTGTCTCGCTGTTTAAACAACATTGACTGGTTCTTCAAATAGTAAATTAATTTTAGGTCATGGAACAATAGATATATTAATGCGCCTGAAATGTTGAAGCATTGTTTAATTAGGAATCAAAAGTTATTGGGCAAAAACGACCCTTTTTACCTCCATTTTAGAGAGCGGGATCGCCCAAACCTGGTCATGTTCAGTGGGCGCGCGGTGGCCCTAATCGGTCGCCATACATCTGTGTTTTTGCTGTTCTTTGTGTCTTTTATATTTTGTATCGTATGTTCGTACGTGAGAACCATTGATTATCACTGTATGAACTTCCTGGTTAAATAAATAATTTTGAATTTAACTTTAAACGGTGCATTTCGTAGGGCTTCGGAGCCTGATGCAAAGCCGGATGCATTCAAGTGGAACATCGAATATGTGTCATTATCTTGATTTATTACGACGGCCAGTTAAAGAATTATGACGTAGCTGCATATATCTGTATCATTTTACAGTTTAACACAGAATCACTTGACACAGAAACGTGATTCTAAGGACGAGTTGCAGTATGATGGATTTCTGTCCTATAGGTGTTGCAGTAAGGAACAAAATTTTCATTTTAGCAGTATAACGGCCAAGTTCGAATATTTAAAAGTAAAACAGTAGCTGGATATGCACGAGAAAAATCCATCCAAAATTATGCATGATGTGCAAGTTAATAGAGTGTAAAAACGTGCAAATGTGCGTTTTTTACACTTTTGGGGGGAATTCCCATAGTGTTTTCCTAAATTCCTGAAAAAACACCTCGCAAACCAAATTCATTCTGATAGTAATTTCGTTATTATATAATAATGTTGCATGTGTGCTAATTTCATTTTGGTTCAAGAAGTGTTTTTTGAAAAATATTGAAAAATTAATTCGTTGATTTTTGCAATCTGGTACGAAGTGTTGCAATTCATATACGTCTCTGGAAAAGGCGATTACGCATGTGAATCATAGTTTGCATTTGTGAGTTCGAATCGTGTCTTTTACATGAATTTTTTTTTCGTATTCGAATTCATAAAAACTTGAGATTATTTTCTTCGAATTATGAAGCATAATAGAACTTTAAAATGTCTTCATTGATAATTGAAAGTATAAATCATAATTATATATATTTACAATTTATAATTTGACAAAACTATACAGTATGTGCGTTGGTTAACTTCTACGTTCAAGTCGACCTTCCAACTTTTTTATTCGTCAATTTTTACTCAGAACTATTATGTTGAAGGCATCATAATCAGAGTAGCCGATTTATATATGTTTTAAGTGATCGGCTGATGTCAGGATGATCACCTATGGAAAAGTGAAATGCGAACTGTGCGAGAGTTTTACCATCAGGCAAACAAGAAAAGTATCTGTTTCACAATTTCATTGGGCTCAGGGTGGATGAGCGCATGATAAAGACATAAAAGTATCGATTCTCCAGCGATGTATAGCGCGGTGCGACAGATCTGTTCGAGGAAAGATTGAACCAGTAACACCCAATGCTATGTCTCGCACTCTTCTTCCCTTTGCACGTGTCGAAAGGTCAAGGGCAAAGTGTTTGCAAAAATAAAAAATTAAAAATACGAGGTGTAAACATGAAGTTTTTTTTCCACCTGAGGTCCGATTGGATATATTCATTTGACAGGCGATTCTCGTGCAAACAGGAGTTGTTTGTTGTACCAGTTATTTGACTGGAAGCCAAGTAAGTAAGTAGTAGGATTTAATGTCGTTTTCAACTATGTTTCAGTCATATCACGACGGTTGATTGGAAGCAACTTGAGCAAAGGGCATGAAATTGACGAGAGCAGTTTAAAGAATCAAAATAAAATGAAATTGTCAGATAAATGACGAGGTAAAATTGATTAAAATACTGGACTAAAAAAAACATATTTAGAGTTATGTTGTATGTGAAACGATAAATTCGTTTGGAGTAGCCTAACCTCGAAACCGGTGTCATTTATTTTTAGACCTGGGGATTCCGCTGTTCAGCACAGCGTCACAGAGCTTCCACATAATAGCGGCTTGACAATAGACAGTCAGCGTAGTACCGCCCGCTATCTTACCGCAACTCGTCCTTCAAATAAAGTCTAATATCCTCCGAAACATTACAGGTTTTTCATTATATAATCTTTGAAAATGTTCGTGACCGAATCACACTGAAAGTCATCCATTTTGACCAGTGTTGCTTGTATACTCCTTTTGCTACTCTGTTTCGATCTGATTATTCTTATATCCATCTCTTACTAACACACAGTATGTAACAAAGGTATGACTTTTTTCATCGTGAGAAACGAACGATTGGGTCATCACAGGAGTTAAGTCTAGTCCGTGACGGAATCACTAAAAAAATCGTGACGGAATCATGAGTGCGCGTTTTAAAACTTTTCGGTAAAAGAGCTTTATTAATTACACATTTTATCCCAAAAAATATTCCAAGGATGAATTTATCACTTCTAATTATAAAATTAATACTCTGGAATTTTACTTTGTCCAATTTGTACAGTTCCTGTGTGGAACCGGAGATTATATAAAGTTGATAGGAAAAAAACAGCATGCTAATATATGGTTTACGAAGAAATCTTGCGTGGATTATGTGCGAAAAAGGGCGTTTTTTTGGGTGACGGGCGCTTCTACGTGAAAATTATGAAATAACTGTCACGCGGATAAGGAAACGTCTCCAAATATCGTACGGTTTTTCGTCGAGAAATCCGTGATATTTTCTCGATATCACAAATTCCAAAGGTGAGAGAGAATGGTTCTGTGCACAACTAAATATCCCACACATTTGCGCGGCCCCACTGATAGACCCATGCTACATAAATTCACAGTTTATTCTCAATTTATATGTCCGTCATTATAGATAGAACATGTATGAAAGCAAAATATAATGCCGACGATATTCCCTGTTTGATTTTAAATAGTCAAGACCAGAGGTGGATCGCTTGGGTGGTCAGATGTTCGAGCGTACTGTAAAGCGGGAATTAATGGAATACGTAACATTTATTACGCATAATAAAATAAAGCTGATGAAAATGTGACAATTCAATGTTGTCTCGCTTAAAATCGTGGTAACATGGCATGCTAGCATTACATTGTTAAAGCGGCAGATGCAGCACAATTTTACCTGGGCAGATACTTTATATTTCACCCACACACATAGCGGAGTAACAGCTGTTAATCTGTGAATGACGTAATTGTTTTCATTCGCCTCTCGATGGTTTCCCGATATTTTCTCGAAGCTATCTCGATCAACATTTCTCGACATTATCTCGATCAACATAAAAACATTGATTATCGATGTATCAAAAATGACGAATAGAAAAGGATATCGAGAAAATTGATCGAGAATTTTGAAAACGATTTCGTTTTTTCCATATTTTTCTCTCGACATTCGCTGGAAGAATTCCCGATATGATCGGGATTTCTTCGAGAAAACGAACGCAAATTCTCGATTGAAGGAAACACGATTAATGGAGGCGCTTCCTAACACAGAAGAAAAGTTCAACAGGGCATTTTGCTTAATAGCTTATGTCAGTAAAAATATAGTCATATACCACAAATGGACCGGCGGCTGTGTCAAGTATTATGTCGTATTATCTGAAGCCAGTCCGTCAGTCCGAATAGGCTAACAAGTGTCCTTGTGTCTGAAACGACTAAGACGGTCAATTAAGAAATAATATTTTCATAGGCGTGCTAAATGGTTATGTTACGCACGGTTAGTGTGGGAAAGTTTATAATTTGGGGCAAGGGCGAAACCCACGAAATATTATTTCTATTCTATTGCACTATTCAAATTGATTATCAACAAAGATTACTGCTGGGAAATTACGTGGATATATGCCCATTTGTTTCGCCGTGTTAATCAATTTCACGATGAAAACGACAGTTAAACTTGAGAAAGAAATTTCATCTTGTAATTTATTTGTTTGTTTTATTCCATTGTTACTTGTATGAATTACAACGCATATAAGGGAAGTGGGGAGAGGTGCCGACATCCTGACAGAGCCACATGACTTCACAGTATAGTCTTCTGGTTAACCTATTCTAACGCACATACAAAGAATCTCACCATTTGTGATATGTGTTGTATCTCAGGTACGCTTTTATTGTACCTGTTCATGTGGCAACTTGGATGACATGACCACACGGCCCCTAGCACCGGCATAAGCGGTATTAGATAAAATCTAGAGAGCTATGATGGAAATGCTCTGACAACTCGTATATTGGTAATTGGTGAGCTGTGTCGCTGTGACAACTCGTACACTGGGTATTGGTGAGCTGTATCGTCGTCAGATGAAAATGACGGCATTTAACACAAAAGACTAGTCTGTAAGGCCCGATGTCGACCCAGCATCAACTTCCCACAATGCCAACATATATCAAAGACCAAAAGATCTGTACTGGGTCCAGGAGTCCTCCCTTTCTTCACCCTACTTGGGAAATGTAATCTCCTAATGAACGCTCGCACCTGACACATGTACATTTCGCATAACCGTGCTAAAACGTGTAATAATCGCACGGTTAGCTCGATGTTATTGACGCAAGTGTTATATAATTGAATACCTCTGACAGCCAAAGTATATTATTTATAAACAGGATCAGTCTTCAATATTTTTTTCAACCCTTTATATGTTTCAACAAGGTTCATCCTGTGAAATGAACAGTATTACATTTCTCTGAAACATACACATATGGAATATACATATTTGGGGAAAGCATCTCGAATTCAGCTCGTCGTTGTAGCGAGTTAACTTCATGATAATTGTACATATTTCTGAATAATTAAATAATATCAGTGTAAATATGGTTAAATATTTAACCCTATCTGGCCTGGGCTTTTTGGGGCCTGTACTGGTCTTGGGGGGGGGGGGGGGCAAATGGCCCCACTTATTATTTTTCTTACCTCTTGAGCTAGGGGCTGAAACTTACCACACTATACCTTTGAGCTAAGCTTTACCAGAAAATGTAAAAACTCGAAGATGGCCGCTGTGATGACGTCACAGTGACGTCATTTTTAAAAACGACATTTTTGCTCGATTTTTCGGTCAGATTTCCGATTTTTTTATTTATGCAATTTCTTTGCAAAAACTGCAAGATAAATTAGTAAATATTAATGTAATATCAAATAAAATAGTTTTCGCCCACTTTTCATCGCGGAAAAGCAGAAATTTTGAATAAATATGACGAAAACATCACTTTTATGGTACCTCATGTGGCTGCCATTTTGAATTTGCCCATGATCCTCTACTCAGGGAGGCTCAAAATGACCCCAATATGATAAGCTATAAAGTCACAGAGTTACAGCTCTCCATTTTTTGTCGCCTCGGAGATAGCGCAAAAAGTTTGGTAGGTGGCCATTCTGACCTCCCCCCGGCCAGGTAGGGTTAAACGGGCTCATACCGTCGTCACTGTTTGAATACATGGTCTCTATTTCTTGTTGTTAACCCTACCTGGCCTGGGGGGGGGAGGGGGGCCATTATGGCCTCCCCTACCAAACTTTCTGCACCATCTCCGGGACGGCGAAAAATGGAGAGCTGAAACTCCGTGACTTTATCATTTGTCTTATTGGGGTCATTTTGAGCCTATTTTCATAACCCCCCGAGCAGAGGATCATGGGTAAATTCAAGATGGCGGCCACGTGGTGTACCAGAAAAGGGATGTTTTTGTCATATTTCTTCAAAATTTCTGCTTTTCCGCAATGAAAAGTGGGCAAAAACTATTTTATTTCATATCACAGTAATATTTGCTAATTTTTCATGCAGTTTTTGTGGAGAAATTGCAAAAATAAAAAATTCGGAAAATCTGACAAAATATAGTTTCAAAGTCGGCGTCACTGTGACGTCATCAACTCCCTAGCTCAAGGGGTAAGAAAAATGAGTAGAGATGGCCCCACAAGAGCCTGGACAGGTCCCAAAAAGCCCAGGCCAGATAGGGTTAATAGGTGGAATTACAAGCGTCTAGTCCGTCATTCATAATTCAGCCGTCGTCCATTAGAGAATATCCGCGTCCATAATCCAAAGACCTATTCCATATAACAGTATTAGCATCTAATTCAAAAAGACAATCATAGTATACATAAATATAGGCTTGTTTCCTACAAGAGAGAAGCGGTCAACAGTTTTCAATGATGCCGGCAAGACATCATGATGTTCCAAAAATATCAAATCCGTATCGCTGATCAGTATTCTTAATCCATAATATTCGTTGTAAGTCGTCATCTAAAGAATGATGTATCTCAGTCACGCTTTGATTGTGACTGTTCATATGAGTACCATGAGGATCTTGAAGTACATGGGTGCATACGGCCCCTAGCCCCGGGTTAAGCGGATTTAGACACAAGTTACGAAACGTAGCGCGAATATGTTCGTCACTAATTCATTCCGAAGGTGACTTAAGTGCAATATTTCAGGGCTAGTTCACCAAACAAGGTATGTGTGTAAGAGAATGATGTCGAATTCTCGTTATTATCTTTTGATACATCAAATTATTGCATTCACGAAAATGACTGCCATTTTAAAGTCAATATGGAAGGTATCTAAGTATCGAAATCAAATTCAAAAATCCATCCAGAAATCAAGGCCCTAGCTTTTGAGAACGAGGTCAAACGGATCGGTTATATGGTCAGTATCTGCTAATATATGACGCAATTCCATTCGTGGAACTGATTGACAAAGTAACGTAAATTATGAAGTGTAGTGTAGAACCAGTAAATTCTAGCAGAAATGGGCTCTGGCTTGAGAGAATGATGTCAAATGCAGTATGTTTCTGCCCATTGTCTGCTGATACACATAAGTAGTGAACTTACGGGAGTGATTAATGCTAATCTAAACGGATTATGAGTGCCGAAGAGGGCGGTAACATCAATACCAGAGAAGCAAGGCCCTGACTTGCAAGAATGAAGATAGAGAGGCTGTGTTCCGAAAGAGGATCATCCGAAATAGCTATGTGCCAAATTTCATGTTTATAACCGAAAGTGCACAATATAACTGCACAACTATGATGTATTGTTCGAGCACAGGGTTGTCTAACTCATGAAATAGTAAATAGTCGTTCGTGTGTTATAAAACCAGTTGCGCATAAAGTCATGCAGTTTCGAGTATGCTAATCCAGAGATTGGAGGGTCATTGTTTCGATTCCCACAGAGGGTTAAATTATTATTCCTTTCAAGACATGTTTCCATATATGCGAGTTGCTTGGGGGCTAAAGTTAAACATCATACCAAATCGTCATTTCTATAAGTTAAACATCTTTATTGGGCGAAAGTAAACGTAATTGTTGCGTTTCTTTTTATGATGCATGATCTATAATTTGATACCAAGTATTATTCAATGTTAATCATAATGACAATGCGTTACTTGTCTAATTCTTCACCAATTTGTGAATTATCTAGATTGGGTAGATAAAATGATTACTAGAAGTAGTGAACTTATTTTTCTACTTTCTAAAACAGTCGCCTATGACTGTATGCAAATTAGCTGAACCACTGACAAGGTTGCGACTCTTCTTCCTTGGTATATAAGCAATTCAAGGATCTTAAAGCGTATATACATGTACCTACTGTTCAGTGAAAATGGTAATATCTGAAGACAATGACTGATGTGTCGATCGTCAGCTTTTAAGCGACTGAAGTTTCCTGTGTCTTGACGTAAGAGAAATGAAGTCTGAACGGAAATAAACGAAGCAATAATTCATTCCACCGAATACAGTTGCAAATGAATTCAAATGTGCCTGTAGACAGAGTTGTCATGTGAGATCGGAGGTTGAAAAAGGTGTGGCAGAGATCACACTCTCTTAGCGCATGCGTATTTCAAAAAGTCACAAGAAGAAGCAGAACAACAAGAACAAGAACAACAACGCGAGCCTCCCGTATAGTGAGGCAGATATGTGAAATAATTGTGGCTTTTGTGGTAAAAGCACCAAAATTGGCACAGTTGATGATCAGAAGGTACTTAATGATTCCAGATATAGGGCCAAGCTCAATTTTTTCTTTTATGCCCGTAAATTGAGAAAATCCAAGATGGCCACCATGTGCGTCGTGAAAATTTATTAAACGGCATATCTCCTTGAATACATGTCACAAAAACATGAATAAAATGTTGTTTTATATGTTTTCGTACAAACGGAAGTCATTGCTGATGCAGAAATATGACAATTTATCATATATTATAACTTCAAGACATGCGTTCAGAATATCTATATTAACAGGTCCATATGTGATCAATTTGATGATCAGTAGACACTAAACAATTTAAGATACAGTGTCATTACTATTTTGTGCAATATCAGCTATATGTGTGAACATCAAAGATTGTGTCCATACGATTCACGCATAACAAGAAGTACCATATCGTAGTCACTTAAGAACATACATATCTGAATGCAATATTATTTTCTATATGTTTTCATAAACACAAATAATCGGGCAATCGACAGAAATGCATTGCAATCATAATTATATACGAATGCATGCGAAATAGCTGCAGTTTATGAACAAAACCCAGAATTTGTCCGATCCCCTAAGCAAATATCATTATATGAACATTCTTATTATTTCCCCAGATATAAGGCTTCCAATACCAAACTGCACCGAAAACCAACATAGATACGCCATCAAGAAACGCCACAATCAAGCAAACCAAAACAACATATTATTATGACAAATAAATCTGTGTTTCTCTTCTTGCAGATGACTGATTAGAACCACCATGCCAGCGAAGAAGCGATGTAAGATTGTACAAGATGACAGTCTGCAACCATCTACGTCGACAGCCGGCCATCACCATATGGATTGGAGCCGTTGTGCCCTGTGCCAAGTACATTCATCAGAAGTGCTCCACTGCCCAGCAAGGTTGAAGAGGACAGATGATGGGGCTGGGTAAGACCGCGTGGGTGACATTTTAACAAAGTTCCGAGACTTAGGCGAACAGCCAATTTCTGTGGACATAGCTCTGTTAGATGATGGCGATGGAATCTCTCAGACACGTGCCAAACATCGTGCAGAGGGGCACTCTCTGTTGCACCTTCGTCACAGAAGAAACATGTGTCACCTTTTGATGTTACATCTTCGCATGCAACATGGCGCCGCGTGTAAGGGCGATCTCGGGTGTCACCTTCACATGGAGGTATTGTTCGCGACTCTAGTCGTGCCAGTCGACTTGAAGAACATTTCAAACGGCAAGATGTGTGCCACTGGGCACTATATTTGGCAAGTGTCTGAGAGATTTCATCGCCATCATCTAACAGAGCTATGTCCACAGAAATGGGCTGTCCGCCTAAGTCTCGGAACTTTGTTAAAATGTCACCCATGCGGTCATACCGAGCCCCATCATCTGTCCTCTTCGACCTTGCTGGGCAGTGGAGCACTTCTGATGAATGTACTTGTTACAGGGCACAACGGCTCCAATCCATATGGTGATGGTCGACTGTCGACGTAGATGGTTGCAGACTGTCATCTTGTACAATCTTACATCGCTTCTTCGCTGGCATGGTGGTTGAAATCAGTCATCTGCAAGAAGAGAAACACAAATTTATTTGTCATAATAATATGTTGTTTTGGTTTGCTTGATTGTGGCGTTTCTTGATGGCGTATCCATGTTGGTTTTCGGTGCAGTTTGGTATTGGAAGCCTTATATCTGGGGAAATAATAAGAATGATATGATGAATGATATTTGCTTAAAGGATCGGACAAATTTTGGGTTTTGTTCATAAACTGCAGCTATTTCGCATGCATTCGTATATAATTATGATTGCAATGCATTTCTGTCGATTGCCCGATGTTTTGTGTTCATGAAAACATATAGAAAATAATATTGCATTCAGATATGTATGTTCTTAAGTGACTACGATATGGAACTTCTTGTTATGCGTGAATCGTATGGACACAATCTTTGATGTTCACACATATAGCTGATATTGCACAAAATCGTAATGACACTGTATCTTAAATTGTTTAGTGTCTACTGATCATCAAATTGATCACATATGGACTTGTTAATATAGATATTCTGACGCATGTCCTGAAGTTATAAAATATGATAAATTGTCATATTTCTGCATCAGTAATGGCTTCCTTGTGTACGAAAACATATAAAACAACATTTTATTCATGTTTTTGTGACATGTATTCAGGGAGATATGCTGTTTAATAGATTTTCACGACGCACATGGTGGCCATCTTGGATTGTCTCAGTTTACGGGCATAAAAGAAAAAAATGAGCTTGGCCCTATATCTGGAATCATTAAGTACATTCTGATCACCAACTGTGCCAATTTTGGTGCTTTTACCACAATTATTTCACATATCTGCTTCACTATGGTGGCCATCTTGGATTTTGCCATTTCCGGGCATCCACGGAGAAAATTTAGCTTGGCCCTATATCTAAAATCGTTTACTATATAGTAAACTTCAAATGTGCCAATTTTGGTGCTTTTACCACCAAACCCACAATCCTCCTGTACTTGGCCACATATCCGCCCCACTAGTAGACCTGCGTGCCGCAGGTAACAATCTAGGTAAACCGGGATGGTATATCAAGAAAATACCCTCTAGTAATTTCGTGCGAGCTGTTTGTCGATATCCTAATTTGTACGTTAGACAAAACATGACATTATTGTACAGCTGCGACGTCAAATCATTCTGAATGTTTGAATCACCGAACTAAATTATTTTCGATATTTTTTTTATTTTTACATCCGAAAAACCATTCCTTCAATGCAGTAGTTAGTATTTTTACCTATTGTTTACATAACATAAATGTATTTTTCGAAGTTATGCTGCTACTGTATGCAGACGATATTGTATTTTTTTCTGACACAAAAGAGGGTCTCCAAAGAGCTCTTGATGGTCTTCAGTTATACTGCGAACAATGGATGTTAACAGTGAATGTACCGAAAACAAAGGTTGTTGTTTTTATTAAATTAAGAACAAAGAATTGCAATGCTGTTTTCTCATACTTCGGAAAATAGCTTGAAACTGTTGATCATTTTAAATACTTGGGTATAGAAATTGCATATAATGGGAGTGTTAATACATGTGTAAAGTATTTGGCAGATCAAGGCCGCAAGGCGATGTATTCTCTAATTGGAAAATGCAGGAGACAAAAACTACCAATAGAACTGCAGTTACAGTTGTTTGACATTCTCGTACTGCCTATACTTCTATATAACTGCATATTGGGAGAGCCAGTAATACTGACTTGATCGAGAAAATACATATATCTTTTTGTAAGCATATTCTAGGTCTTAAAAGTATCCACTATGTCTGCGATGGTTTACGGTGAATTGGGCAGGTACTCAGTTAAAATAAAGATAAACACCAGGACGATAAAGTTTTGGTGTAAATTGATAAACACCAGGACGATAAAGTTTTGGTGTAAATTGATAGAGGGTAAGGAAACCAAAGTGAGTTCAAAAAGTGTATCAAGTAATGCTAAGTTTGAATGAAAACGGAATATATTCATCGCCGTGGATTCTACGAATAAAGCACGTATTGGATACTTGAATGTCAGTTACGTGGCATGATCAAAATAGAATATCCTATAGATGGGTTGTTAATGCCGTGAACCTTAGACAATGTGATCAGTACAGACAGGAATGGTCATCTACTGTACATGATAGTACAAAATGTGTTTTATACAGAGTATTTAAAACGGACTTTTGCTTGGAACGATACCTTGGTGAATTGTCTTTATGTAAGAGGGTAAATATTACTAGGTTTAGATTGTCTAATCATAATTTGCCTATCGAAAACGGTAGATATAAAAATATACCCAGGGAAATGAGGTTATGTCTCATTTGTAATGATGGAAAGGTGGGGGATGAATGTCATTTTATAGTTGAATGTAAAGGTATATGTCATTTAAGGGCAGAACTGATCCGAGAATATTATACTAGATTCAGTAATATATACCATTTTAAAGCACTATTTAATGCAAACCGTAAAACAATATATAATCTATGTAGCTTTATAAAGAGGGGCCTAGAGACTTTCAAAATTAAATGAACAGATTGCCAGGTTAGCAGTCATGGCATTGTTAATTAACATTATATATGTGCTCCATACTTTGTACGAAGTCGGAGCAATAAACTGATTGTTATGTAAACAATAAATAAACACTGAACAAGCGAGATCATTATATTGGAGATTATATATCATAAATATTAATTGTATTTATTATTAGGCTTGGCCCCTGATGAAAGATTTGACTGGGATATGCAGAAGATATACTCACCAAAATATCCGAAACAACTGCTATGCGGTACATGAGTAACAATCTAGGTAAACCAAGATGGTATATCGAGAAATACCATCTACTAATTTCGTGCGAGCTCTTTGTCGATATCCTAATTTGTACGTTAGACAAAACATGTACAGCTACGACGCCAAATTAATCTGAATGTTTGAATCACCGAACAAAATTATTTTCGATATTTTTTTATTATTTTTACATTCGAAATTACAAGCGTCTGGTCTGTCATTCATAATTCAGCCGTCGTCCGTTAAAGAATATCCGCGTCCATAATCCAAAGACCTATTCCATATAACAGTATTAGCACCAAATTCAAAAAGACAATCATAGTATACATAAACATAGGCTTGTTTCCTGCAAGAGAGAATCGGTCAACAGTTTCCAATGATGCCGGCAAGACATCATGATGTTCCAAAAATATCAAATCCGTATCGCTGATCAGTATTCTCAATCCATAATATTCGTTGTAAAGTCGTCATCTAAAGAATGATGTATCTCAGTCACGCTTTGATTGTGACTGTTCATATGAGTACTACGAGGATCTTGAAGTACATGAACCATTCCTTCAATGCAGTAGTTGGTGTTTTTATCTCACTGCTGTCGTTTCCCCTGTTTTGGAAATCCTCCAAACACCCTGGATATCAAAGGAACGGACGGGTGATTTTAAGCCGACTCCCCTCTGAGATTCTCCACAGAGAAAGCGGTTAAATTGTCATTACAACTATTAAGGCTTCAACACAAACGACAGCAAGATGTCCGAGTGACAGAGACTGTCCAGGAATGATGCAGACTGGGTGTAATGATATTTGAACTGTAGAAGTCTCCAGTTTGAACTCACTTCATAGAAGCTGGTCACAGATATAGCTTGTATCAAAATTGTGAATAAGAATTTTTACTGTACAGACCAACAAGGCAATTTAAAAATAGATTGTTAAATAAGAATGGGTTTGACAAAGAGGCTTGTGGTCTAATCAAGGATGGTGTATCTTGACCCTCCGTGGTCGGATGGAATGTTCATGCTAATCGCTGTCAAAAAGTTTTGTAGGCCCTACCCACTCCATTGTGTATACTTTTTCTCTCTATTTTGTATAGCATATAGCAAGTCATCTCCGCTATCTCAGTCAAAGCAAATCTCGACAGATATAAAGATATTTAAACAGACAGTGTGAATGACAGCAATTATTATCCAGAACAAACAAAAATTAAATCCATCAATACAAACTCCTAATTAACTCCATTAATCCTATCAACAAGAAAATACACCATTGGTTTTATTATTCAAAATGAGTAATGTACCATCACTCTTCCTATTAAATACATGTAATGTACTACCAAGCCGTCTTTACCTTAATCGGCACCATGATCATTCACCTAAAGTGTAACTCTGGTACTTTTGCAATTTTACTTCATATCCAAGATAAGCTTCCAAATTGTAGAATTTATACAATACAATACTTTATTCCATATACGAACCATAGAAAAATTTAAAAAACAAGAAAAAGACATAAAACAAAAGACAATAGGATAATTACTTTCCAAATGCGTAAGAATGACTCAGTGAGGCCCACTGGTGTATTTGTTTTGTTTTGTCTTCGTACTGATGTTAGTAGTGTGTAGGATTACAGTCATGCGGCAAGGGGATAGTTTGCCATACTCGCCTCTTTTCGGTTAGTTCATACATGTATTACCCTACCTCTGGTGCAAGGGGACAGGACTAGACTAGACTAGAATTTATTACCTGTTTCTTGTTTTACGAATCTAATTTTAACAACTGCGCCACAAGCATGTCAGAACTTGTGATGTTATTATGGAACGATAAACCACGGCAAGACGCAATATTTTTACAAAACGGTTCTGCAATGCTGCGACGTCCCGCAGACCCTCGCAGGATCCTCGAAGTATGACGTCGTCAACGTCATCTCTGATGTCAAAAGTCGCAGAGTAGATTCCTCTCCTTTGAATCCCCTGAGACAGAATAATAGTGAAATATTGGGGGAATCTTTACTACCTTTTGCTATTCACATCGTTACCCTTTAAAATGGAGAGAAACTAAAAATGGGATTTTTTTACAGAGTTTATGTGTAAAGATTTCAACCCTATCTGGTCTGGGCGACTTGGGGTGTAACCGCAGCCTCGGAGGTGGGGATAAATGAGGAAAGGGATGGATATAATTTCGTTAAGGCTGACTATAAAGCTCAATCTTACCACTTGGGTAAAGCTCTATAAGAAAGTGTAAAAACGAATCGAAGAAGGCCGCCATGATGACGCCACTGAGACAACAGTTTCCAATAGTTATTTTTGGGCCGATTTTTCGATCCAAAGTTTCAAATATTTCGTTTATGTAATTTTCTTCGCCAAGACTGCATGATTAACTAGTAAATATTCATCTGAATTTCGGGTCTCTATTTTTCTCCGTTTTTTCTTCGTTTCTTCTTTCACCCCCAATAATTGTGAGGGAAGTGTACCTTTACATACAACCATGGCGGTTTAACTAGCATACAGCACTAGTATTAGTCACTGTTCTGTAGGTGTGACATAAGCAGTCTGTATTGGTCATGGAGCTGAAACCACTCTTAGAGTCTTTGGATAATTCTACCGAAATGTGGAAATTTTTCGTCCTAAACGTTTTCACCTTCTCGCAGAATTGAACAGTTGCATAGAGCAAAGAAATAATAATATAATTTATGTTTTATGACAAACTGTAGTTTGTTGTTATCTTTGACTTAAATTTTCTGTGATTTACCCCGATAAACTCTAAATTCTATAGTGTCCCAATCACAAGATTAATACTTCCAGTGAAATTTCGTTTTCTGAAATAGCCTATGACAGCAAGAATTTTGGCCTGTATATACACAATTCACCTGATAAATAACAAACTGTGTAATATTTACCTTAAAACCAAAAATGCCGCGAAAACCAGTGCATGCTGATGGTTTGTCCGTGTTTAAACAAAGTTAATCATTATTATTAAGATTATTGTTTAGTTTTTACCTTGTCCCATACAGGAATGTTGTCTTTACCGTTACCGGGACGTTCTATTGGTGTTGACACATACAAAGGAGGCACCCCTGGCGCGATAATCACGTGATTAGTTAGCAGAGGATGTTTTCACCGTTTTTGATCGAAGAAGGATTGAGTGCGTACCAGAGAACGTCGGTCAACAGATTCCTGGTTATATTTGATGTATACGTCCGTATGCCTTTGAGTTGTCGTTATCGTTCATGTGTAATATACGTTAAAATCGTACATGGAAACCAGTTTCATGCAGAAATGGCAAAATGATCCGAGGATCTATAATACAATCCATAGTATCAGTGGTTTCTAAACGCAATATATCATTTAAAGACAGTTAATGATAGAAATGTCTTTATCGTTAAGTCTAATTAATGTTACAAGAAGTCCTGATTTCGCGTAACAGTAAAGACAAAAGCAGGGCAATGTTCCACAAAGGTAGTGTTGTAGGGAATATAAGGGTACCAGATACTATATTTATTTATTGACTTGAAAAAAAAGCCGAAGTTAGTGTGAAATAATTGGTTTGTAGGTTTACAGCTGTCATCTGATTCATCACGGAGGAAAAAATCCGAAAAAAATAATTATATGTATATATTCCACACACGCTTAAAATAACGACCAAAGAGCTTGGTCTAAATTGCTGATTACAACTGTGACCAAAAATATATATCTAAAGAACAAAAAATAAAAAATATGAACGGAAATGTCGGCGTGACGTTAAGCATACAACATACACACACAAAAAAAAGAGGAACATCTGAATATTTCACAAAAGAAAAGAATATTGCCATCTTCAGCTCGGGGATATGATGAGTGCATTGATACAATATTTTACCATAACAATAGTATTTGAAATTTGGAAAAAAAATCCCTCGATTAAGTACATATCGGTAGAATTACCCATTTGTACCGGTATGTCTCACCCGTGAAATCAGTTTTGCTTTTCGGTGAAATTAAGAATACTATAAGATACACAGTGAGCATATGAGGGTGAGTGGATCTATATTTTGTTAAAAACGAATAAAAAGACAGGTTTGCCATCACCTGATAATATTTGGTTCTTGATTGAAAGGAATACCACACAGGACAAATGATGCTCCATACATACATGTATAATCTATACAGCGAGTTCTGGTATTTCAGACATTATCAAAAGAATTCAGCATTTTGGTACCGGTACGTGTAAATGTCGACGAAAACTGCTGCTATCCAACATTGTTGAAACCGAAAAAAGTTGAACCAAACTGATCCCGTACACAGCTTGCACTAGAAGTTCCCAGAGAGGAAGCGTTGAATGTGTTAAGTTTATTGATAATACTTGTTTAGTGTATTTTGACATCATAAAAATGTATTCACAGTCCTTTTATATACTTCTCAACATTGAGCATTAGCAATGTCATGAACTTATTATTTTTCCTCCATATATTTCAGTACATTACATAATGAAAACGTTAGCTGCATTCCTATTGTCACAGTCTGCTTGGGTCGAGAATATATGCCGCCATTTTGTATGTAGGCCTCTCATCCTACATACAAGATGGCGGCATATACCCTCGACTCAAGCAGCCTGTGCTATTATCCAGATATGATGCGAGATTTAATACGGTGTACCGGTAAGTAGTAGGTAGCAACTCGATTCTACAACGTTTTCCAGGGAGGTAACTCTTGGTGCCCCTTTTTATCCGCCAGGGGGCGCTGTTCCCAGGTTAAAGGTATAGGGAACTCCCCATCATCTCCCCAAGAGTTCCGCCAGGGGAGGGCGGGGGTGCCACCAGCTCAAGGTCAAAAGTAGTTCCGGCAACCTTTAACCTTTGTATTCTTCCGCGGTGATGCGGTCTGGTGGTGATACGGTCTGCCTCCGCGGAGAAAAAGTAGTCCCAAATTCTACGGCATTCTCCGGCAATCTTCAGGGGCGAGAGGGGTCCCTATTGTACCGATTGGGTCGTATGAGGTATCAATGTGAAGCATTCGTGAAGGGGCATCTAATGGGGTGGGTGTGGGGTTGAAATATGGTCATTCTGCGCATGCGCGATAGACCAAGGGTATGGAAATACACGTAATCGGATCTAGGGGAGCCCCTATTGGGTCGATGGAGTCGTATGAGGTATCAATATGAAGCCTATGTGAGGGGGCATCCGACGGGCTGGGTGTGGGGTTGGAATATGGTCATTCTGCGCATGCGCGGTACACCAAGGGTATGGAAATAGACGTTTTGGGATCGAGCGGGGTTTCTAATGGACCGATGGAGTTGTATGAGGTATCAATGTGAAGCCTATGTGAGGGGGCATCCGCCTGGACTAGTGTCTCGGTCGTTGTCCACATTCTGCGCATGCGCAGACAGGGAATTGTGGGAAAAGGGTATGGAAATAGACGTTTTGGGATGTAGGTGAGCCACGAGTGGGCCGATTGGATCGAGTTAGGTATCAATGTGAAGCCTATGTGAGGGGGCATCCGATTGGACTAGGGTCTCGGCCGTTGTCCACATTCTGCGCATGCGCAGACAGGGAATTCTGGGAAAAGGGTGTGGACATAGACGTTTTAGGGTTTAGGTGAGCCCGTAATGATCCTATGGTGTCGTATGAGGTATCAGTGTGAAGCTGTCGTGAGGGAGCATCCGCCTGGGCTGGTGTGTCGTTCGTTGTCAATAGTCTGCGCATGCACAGTCTGGCCGTATTATAGAAATATACGTGTTGGGGTTTAGGTGGGCCCCTATTGGGCCGATGGGATCGAGTGAGGTATCCATGTGAAGCAGTCGTGAGGGAGTATCCGACGGGGTGGGTGTCACGTGGAACTGACGTCATTCTGCGCATGCGCAGTAGAGAAAGGGTATGGAAATAGACATTTTTGGCGCCGACAGGGGTCACTATGGGTCCGATGGAGTCGTATGAGGTCTTATGTTGAAGCTCTTGTGAAGCAGCATCCGATTGGACTCAGGGTTCGTCCGTGTGCAAGGGTCTGCGCATGCGTAGTCTGGCCGTAGTATAGAAAGCAGGCATGTTGGGGGATGCGTGGGTGTGTGTGTGTGTGTGTGTGACCCACCACTAGTGGTTCATGGTTGGGGATGGGTGGTGGTGTGGGTTCTGCGCACAGACGTCACTTCCGGGTTTCACTAAAACTACCTTCGAACCCAGAAGAGTTCCAATGTTTACTTAGACGTAGGGTCCGTGTTTTCCCCGGCACGGCCCGGCCCGGCTCGCCCCGGCCGCAGCGCGCGCGGGAGTGATCACATCGCGGTCCTCGGCCTTGGGGTACTCGTCAAACATCTGTACGATGGTAGATAAGGGTCTTCCCCGGCATCGATGGTACAGGTAAAACAAGCAATATTGTTCGCACACGCTACTGGTCAGGCTTTGCAACGTTTGACTGTTCCAACACCACGTCTCTGTGCCTTGATCCATGAAGTCTGTTAAATCGGGATGGAGTGGCAGGCCGTACGGGTCAAAGTATTCGCCCTGCTGTTCTGTCAAGTACACGGCCACCCAATGTTCACCGGGCCGATCCATCGGGTTCATGTTGAGAACGTAAGCAGCAGGATACATACGGTCTAATGGGAACACATCTCGGGCGAACACCCCTTGAAAGACCATACGTGTCCCTGGGTCATTCTCCAGCACGGTGGTTATCTGGTCTGTATCCATGTTAGGTGGAAAAGTCACACAGGACGTTGCGCGCCTTGTCCACTTGAATGATGTTGTCAAACTCGGCGTAGCAGATCACATTGACGGTGGTCGCGAGGGCTCGTGCAAAGTGGATTTCCAACCGTAAGTTGCCTTGCTTGGCCAGGGCCAGCTGATGGTCGTTCTCTAAGGTGGGGGTCAGATCGAAACAGAACAACGTGTATCCGTTCGCGTAGTCCTCCCGACTGATCAAATTCCCTTCGTCCTGGTTGATTTGACCGGTGGCTGTAAACAGGCTCTGATAGGCTCGAATGAAATTCCTGCGCCCAAAGTTCGGTGTTAAGGCCGTGGCTGGGACCTGTTGTCCATCCACATGCAGGGCCACAAAATTGATGCCGAAATGTTTAAAGTCAAACGGATTCTCTGGGTAGGCTCCGTTGAAACTGGTATTTTCCACACAGGCCAGGATCAATCGCTTGGGTAGTTCCCCCAGGAACAGGTTTTCTTTGTTGGCGCCCATATTTCCAGCAGGCACAGAGAACACTTTGGTTTGTACACGTCGGATAGGGTACTGGGCTGGTTTTGTTTCCAAGGCTTTCATGTGTCCCAATTGAACGGCTGGATTCGGTTTCACTTTTCGGACATACAGGACTGCCTCTTGGATGACAATCTTATAGTCAGCTGCACGCCCCTCTACGTCAGTGGCCATCAAGGCGAAGGTCGGAGGCGCCCGTATCAGTCGGATTTTGATGGGGATCTTGTTCAAGAGGTACCGGTCTTGCATCAACATGTCTGCGTGCAGTCGACCCATGAGATCCACCGAGGCACTGTTCGCAGAGAAAGCCTTCCGTTTGTTATATCCCACATTGTCCACCGTGTCCATGTGCTCGGGTGTGTCCTGGTAGAATAAAGCGGCTGTCAGCTGAGATTTTTTAGCCTCTCGGCCATACGACAACAGTGTCTCGATGTAGGCTCGATAGGGGTACGTGTTGGTCGAGTCACTGATGAGTTTGTCTCTGAGAAAAATATCCACCCGTTGAAACATCGAGTGCAGCCAGAGATTCGTCGGGCCCACCGTTGCAGCTTGGATGATTCTGGTGCCAGCCCCATTGGCCACCTTGGCTTTCACATACAAGTATGTATGGGCTAAATCCACATAGGCCGTATCCGCATTACTGATGGTGAACTCGATGGGCCCTGTTTCGTTGATGCTGGAGAGCGGGAGATGCTCCACCCATAATCCTTGTTCGGCACTGGTCTGTGTGGGCGGCACGGTCCACAAATCAAATTCACTGTTGGTGGAGGGACAGGACTCGGCGTGGATCAAGGACATGTTTAAGAAAAGATATCCTGGGTCTTCGATGTGCGTCGTCGCTGGGTCGGTCGTCCACTGGTGCGTGGTCTCGGTGGGGCAGCTCTTTTATTCCCTACGGTGCGTTGTGCTTTGGCCACCAAGACGCCTCCCGCTTCTTTGGCCCGCCGTTTCAGGGATTGTTTGGGTGCCGTATCCCCCAAGACATCACCGGCCACTTGCAGTCCACTGCGTACCGCTTGTTTGCCGATTGCTTTCACCCCACGCGTCACCAAGGGCAGGAACGTTTTGACGATGCTGCCGAGTATGTTCCCCAGTCCATGTCCTCGTTGCATGCGTGCACCGCTAAAGACCGGAAAGCCATCCCCGGCCTGTTGGGCATAATAGTCCATAGCTGCGTGCATCGCACTCGTAAGGTACTTTCATTATGCAAAGTGGGGAGCACGTGCTTGTCGAAAATGAAGTGTCAGCACCACTTTCCCGCGTTCGAATGCCACCGGTCGTCCCGTGTCATCTCTTATATCCACCGTGATAGTGTTGATGTCGGTTTGTCGTACGGGCAGGTAGAGCTTGTGGGTGAAACTGTGGGTGACTTGATCTCCATACGTCTTTTTAATGGGGACCACCCGTAACAGAGGTGTGTTGATATCGCCCACGATGTGGTTGTCCACTACGTCCGAGTAGACGTAGAGTCCGTACATACCCGACTTCATATCCATCGGGATCTCGCCTTGGTGGGCGGTGGGGCCAGCGAACGTCTGTAGATCGAAACCCAGCATTTGCTGTAGGATAGGACTCAGTACGACACTCGCGTTGGCGGTGACGATAAGCTGTGCCTTGTCGTTGTGTGCGTTGTAATCGAAGTCCACGTGATTCTTGAAGGGAAAGGATTTGATGGGTTTCGAAGTTTTCGTGACCTCCCGTAGAGCCTTATAATGCAACAGTCTTGACAGCCCACCCATGAACTCCTTGGGGGTATCGTATTGGCCTCCGGGGAGGGTGAATCGGGTGTCTTTTCCTTCGTAGGTCACCTCGTACCACACTTCATTGGCTCGCACGTTGTACCACGAGTAAGGGTATTGGATATCCACGAGGCCACATTCCCATCGTCTAGGTAAATGCAACGGTTGCGGTAACTGGATCCCGTACTTGGCCACGGTGTTGTCAGGAAACACATCCAGCGAACTGTTACTGGGTAGGGTGAGGTAAAACATGGCGACTGAGCTGTCCTGCTGCTGCTGTTGGCTTTAATAGGTGTTCCAGGCCTTGGGCGGTTGTGTCCGGCGTCGTGTTCGTCGCGTTGACTTGCTACGTGTCACGGCTCTGGAGATGTGGGGTGTCCTGATCAAGGGTGGTTTTTTAAAGGTCTGAAAAGAAGGTGCCCGTTGTGGTGGTGGAGTTTTGGGGGTTACTCCGGTTCCCATTCGGATTCCCAAGGTTGTGGAGCCTGTCGTGGTGCACGACTCGGTGAGTCACGCTGCATAAAGGCCCAGCGGTGGGGGTTCCCCACCAATTCCTATGGTACATGCATGTCTTTCAAGCCTTGAGCAAAGACCTCCCATCCTCGAGGATCCGTGTGCGAGCTGCGTTTACGCATCAGGTCATTCACTAAATCCGTCATGTGGGTCCCGGGGACCACCTGATTCTGTACCAGGAGTTCGCCTTTATCATTCCAAGTCATGTTAGGATTCTGTTTCATCCGTTGTAATACCAGGCCAGCTTGTTTCTTGAACGAGGCAGGTACACTCTTCAGCACTTCGTCTTCCACCCACTGTGGGGCTGTGGGTGGTACCCCTGATAATGGCGGCTGCTGGAGCGGTGCTGAGGTCGGCGGTGTGTCACGTGGTGGTGGTGGTGGTGGTGGGGTATAGAGAGGGTTTTGTATTGGTCCATGAACGTCATGTACCGTTGAAGCGTCTCATTGTACCGTTGTACTTTCTCACTGTCGCTTAACCCCGGTCTCTGTAAGATCTGTTGCATCTCTCCATCGAGGGTGTTTATGGTCTTCACCGTAGGTGGGACAGGGTAGGGCGATTGGAGGTTTTGAAGGAATCGTGGTTCGACGAGGACCATATTTTTCGTGTGGTTCATTGTCGGCCGAAGAGTCCACCCAATACTGGACCCAACACGGAAGCGGCCAACGGTGCTAAGATGGCCCCGAGAAAGCCGCCTTTCTGTAACACCTTTTTCTTTTGTGTTTGAGAGACTCGCTTCTGGACTAAGGTTCGGAGACCTGTCTTATGCTTGGTCAACTTTGTCTTCTGAGCCGGAGTCAGTGGTACGTTGCCTTTTAACAGGTTGTACCCGATCTCGCACAGACAGCGTACAAGGTCAGGATCCGCACCGCGTACAATGGTTCGGACCAACTCGGGTGGGGCCGTCTTCAATACACGGAGCGTGGGAGCGTGCTTCCGTACTCGCGCAGACATCATGTACAAGTAATGCTAGAACCCACAACCCTGCCCTTTTTATCTACTTCAGAGAACAGAGACAAAGTCAACCATGCTGTGGTATTCATTCTTTTCATTATACCCATCATCAAACACACAGACCCCAGCTGGGGGAGCCACTGTGGGTGTGTTTACATTATTTTTGAATGTACACGTGGTGGACCTCTCCGGGAAAGATGCCGGGCCGTAGTCGAAGGTGGTCGGGGGTGGCTTGCTTGAGGTCGAAGAGCATATACCCGTGCTGAGGGGTTGTCGCATCTTTGAAGGCTTCCAACGCAAACGGTGTGCGGCCGGGATACATCTGTCTCGCCAGGTGCAGCAGTTGAGTGGTATCTCTCGGGTGTTTGAAGACCACCAGGTAGTGGGCATTTAAGCTGATGCTCCGATGCTCTTTGTTTTTACTGAACAGATTCTGCACAATGTAGATGATGCTGAGCCGTCGATGGTGGCTGCCTTTGGTAAAGAGTTGGGTGACCCGCGCATCCGTCTCCGCCATGAGATCATCCAGAACCACCAAGGTGTCGGGTTCCAAATCGGCCAGGTTGGGTAGGCCTTCCACGAACGTGATGTGGGGCATTGCTGCATACGCTGCCTGCCATTCTCCGTAACACCACACGACTCGGGCAATGGGTGGGGTGATCATGCTGTCGGCGTGTTGAAGGAGCTTCCTGACGAAGTGCGTTTTGCCGGAGCCCGTCGGTCCTGCGATGACGCAAGTGAAGGGATGCTGCCACCGAGGGTCCATGGTTCGAGCTGTATGCGCTGTCGTGGTAACCCGCTCTTGTAAATTTGGTACGAGTGAACTGGAGTGGTGGTGGTGGGTACAACGTCGGTCGTCGTTGTCTGTTCACTGCGAGTGATGATGGTGGTGGGTACAACATCGGTCGTCGTTGTCTGTTCACTGTGAGGGATGAAATCCGGTGGGTCTTCAGACGTAGTGGGTGTTCTTGGTGTAGGTGTGGATCTTGGTGTGGAGCTCGACGTGGCTTGTACACGGGGTGTGGTGGTGACTGGGCTCGATACGGGGTTGACTGGTGCTATCTGTAGACCGGTTTCACTGGTGGCTGGTGTTCTCAGTTGGTTAAGTAACGTGCTGACATAGGCTACGTCGTAAAACACACCTCCGTACAACACACTCAGCAGCGTTAGCAGTATCACCACAAAGCCCACTTGTGCTTTGCGCGTTTTGGGAGACGCTGTGTTCAGAGGCAGCTGCTGTTTGTCCATAGCACTGTGATCGGACGTGGAATGAAGGATGACGGTAGTGGTGTCTGGCTTTATAGTCGTTTCACCTGGTTGGCAGCGACCCAGGAATTGAAGGAACAGGGCCAGCCTTGCCATTTGACGAAATGAAACAGTTTGCCACGTCGACGTTCCGTTTTCAAAATCTGCTCCACCGTGTAGTAATCTTGCTGTGTTTTTACGACAGGCAGTAATTCCGTCTCGTAAAACGTCCCTAGCAACGGTTCCCCTTGAAGATCTTCCAGTTCATAGACTCGCTGCTGTCGGGGTAGGCGCCGTTTAATCAGGAAGTGCTCATCGCTCCAGTTGGGCAAGTAACTTTTCTCAAATTGACCTTTGAATTTACTGATCCGTACAGGGTCCCCGACCTTGAACACCGCCTTCGTCGTTCGCTGCGATGGCCTGGGGTACAAGACACGCCGGACTTGGGCTTCATTGCGTTGGGTCACGGTAATGGGGGCTCTCTCTATACACCGGTGATAGGCTCGATTGTAACCACTCACTGTAAGTTTCGGGAGAACATCGATGTACCGCCTTGTATTCTTATAGGTGAAATATTTATACATGCGGCCTTTGAATGTCCTGTTGAACCTTTCCACCACGGAAGCCTTGGTCTCGTTGTACGTATGGAAGAAAAACACCTTCTGGGCTTTCAGAAACTGTTGGAACGGTCTGTTGAGGAATTCTGTGCCTTCGTCGGTTTGCAAATACAAAGGTTTGCGCCCTGTCTTGAAGATGTCTTTGAACGCCGCTATGAGATTTGCCCCCGTTTTCGTCCGGATGGGTACCACCCACGCATACTTGGATAGGATATCGATGCACGTCACGATATACCGATTCCCATCGTTGTGTTTGGCAAAGGCGCTCATATCGACCAAATCTGCTTGCCACTGGGCATCTATTCCTCCCACGATGACCCGGTTTCGTAGAAAATGGCGACGGACAGATCGATGTAAGATGTAGGTGTCTTGTTTTCTTAACCAATCTCGGACTTGGGCACGAAAGAGAGCCGACAATGCACTATAGGCCGCCGGACTGTCGGGACTGTAGTATAAGTTATCCAACACCTTCTCCCAGCGCTTCATGGTGACAAATGATGATGGACCCTGGCTCTATCGTTTATTTATAACGGATATATCTTGGGCCGGAGTTTCTTTCTGATTTTCTTCATTGGCTTCCACATTGTCCATGGTAAATGACCAGTCCAACTTGTCTGATGACCGCTTGATAAGCACTTGATCCACATCTACCACGGCATCTTCCAATGCAGACCATAGATCAGGGTGATTGGTAAAATGCACTGTACCCCCATCTAGCCGAGCTAATTGAGCAAAGAAAGGGCCGCGTTGGATGTACACATCGTGACACAAGTGGATGAGGTCGCCGTCCAGTTCACCAGACAACACCCGTTTGAATTTGGTCCACCCCTCCCGGGACAGACGAATGTGAGCCGGGCACGGTTGTGTAGGGTCCGCATCACAGATGTCTCCCACCTCCTCCATGATATCGACCTTATCCGCATACACGTGCAGGAAAACCTCGGGGGTCAAGCTGAGATACGCCAGTATTATATGCTCCGTCATGGTCAGTACGTGAATGGTACCAGATTTGACTGTCTCGTATTTATAGGGAGAACCCCTTGAGATCAAAGGATCGGGTGGTCATGTCACTGGGCTGACTGAGTCTAGCCGGGTAATCAATGGCATCGTCGTCGGGTTCATGGCTAGACATTTGTTCATTGGGTTCTGCCGCCGCTTCTCTCAGGGCACGAGCCCACTCCAACTCGTCTGATGACCGCTCGTCCGGTGTAAACAGCTGGTCCACGATAGGCACCACATTCTCGAAGGCTGTCCACAGATCGGGGTCTAGGGTGAAGCCTCGCGTAGGGTCTTGGTAGCGGCCCAGGCGTGGGAAGAAGGGTCCACGGCATACGTAGATGGCATTGTCTATGTGGATGAGGTGTCCATCGAGCTCGCCGCTCAACACCCGTTTAAATTTGGTCCAGCCGTCATGGTGCAGCGTAACCGTATTCGATACGGTCTCAGCGGGCGACCAGCAAACATCTCCACGGTCTTCCACGAGGGTGACTTTATCTTCATAGATGTGTAACCCCACCCGGGGTGTAAGGGGAAGGATGGCTCGTAGAACTGGTGTCATGCTTGATCCAAAGACGAACGGTGAATGACACACACTCTGTCTGACCCTCGTATTTATAGTCAGGTCCCACTGTCAATATCACAGCGCCAGGGTCAATAGGGCACAGACTATTGTGAGGCCAACCTGCCGTCGCTGGTTCCGGCGTGAGCGCTCGTGGTCCATAGCCCGAGCATCAAGGATGGCTGTCATAGTCCAGTAGTGGTGAGTGATGGCACACCTCTCCATCGAGTGCACTCTGTCGAGGACCGCTTCTGTGAACTCGTTCAGGATCTGGCGTCGCCCCTCGTTGTCGTCGCCATTTGCAAACATGGACCGGACCACTGCTCGGTAACCCGTGAGTGAATTAACCACGGTGGCATGCTGTAAAATGCGAGTCGCATAGGGCTGGATCTCCGTCATGGCTCTGCAACCGTCGAAATGAAGGTGTGGGATCCAGAGGGACGTGTTTTATAGACCATGTCACACATGCGCGCCTAGCTCTACGGGTGTAGTCCGTGATACGTACTATTCTGATTGGTTATGTGGCTCCTATAGAGATAGTACCTTATCGACAATGGGGACTACTTGTTCCAAAGCCGTCCATAGATCGGGGTCCAGGGTAAAACCACCGTCGTTCAGACAGAGGAGTCGAGCGAAAAAGCGACCGCAGAAAATGTAGACGTCACACAGGTGAATGCTATCACCGTGCAGGTCACCCAACAACACCCGTTTCAAGGTAGTCCATCCTTCCCGTGACAAAGAGACGTGCGCTTTGGGTTCAGGCGTACACCAACACCTAAGTCCGCTATCGATGAGGTCCACTCGTTTGGGGTACAACAATAGGGTGCAGCCAGGTGTAAGCCTCGGGGTGTAGTAAGTCATCCACCTCGGGGAGTACATCTTTCAGTGCCATCCATAAGGGTGGACAGAGTGTGATATAGGTACCTCCACTCTGTTCCAACCGGGGAAAAAGGGAATCCTCTCCAGCAGTGCGTATGTGCACGCCGACTTCCACGTGCATGAAATCCCTTTCGGGGTCTTTTCCCTGTAACAATCGTGTCAATAGAGTCCAGCCTGATAGCGATAACAAAATCTTCACCTTCTGCGGTGCGTCTTGGACCAGCTCCAGGTGATCGTCATTGACGATGAGGTAGACGTCGGACGTCAGTTGGAATAACGGAAGCTCTGTTCCGCTCGCTGCCATGGTGGGGAATGAAAAGCGAACGGTTAGAGAGGTGGCTTTATAATGTACCTGTTGGGTAGGGTTTTATACACCGTGCGTGGCACTTGTTATACTTGCTTGCGCCATAAGGTCAATAAGGTTAGAAATGCGCTTTTTTCTACAACGCCCTGTGACGGCCCTTCGTGAATGGGCGTAACCTGTGAACATCATAGGAATGCATGTACTAACCTGTCTGTGGGGTTTTTCCACAATGTCGTTCACCTTCGTGTCTTTTCGGGTACGTCCGTGCCTTTTCGGTAAAGTCCGTGTCTTTTCGTTGAACTGAGTGTGCTAAAAATAGATCACCAGCTAGCGTGCTATAAAAGGGAGGCGGCCTTGCCGTTTCATCAGACACTCTGTCAACCAACAAGATGTTCACTTGCACAACTTGCCAGAAGCAGTTTACTCGTCTAGATAATTTACGACGCCACGAGGCCTCCACCCACAACGATGCACGGTATACTTGTATAACCTGCGCACGGTCATTTAATCGGGAGGATCATTTACTGCGCCACGAACGCTCATTCCACGAGGGCGCGACGGAACAATGTAAGGATTGTGACCAACTCTTCAAACGACGCAGTCAGTTAAGACGGCATCAGCGTTTGATTCATATCCCGTCTCTACGGTATGAGCGACAACTTCCCACTAAAGAGGCACCCAGGAGGGTCGGACCCAGTGAAGATAAGCCCGGGGAGACGAACGCCACTGGTGATGCGATGACGGAGAGCCCGCCTATATCCACAGTTCAGAAGAGCCTGGATTTCCAGCCGGACCCCACCGTTACGGTTTCGAGTCATACGCCTGACAACATCGCACATTTTCTGGACGAGCCCATAAATGTTCCTAGCGATCTCTTACAGGACAACCATCCAGTGAGTGACATCGATCGGCGCCATTGGTCCATGACACGGCACTGTTTCCACCGTCATCGCCCTATTCAAGATATCTACAATTTCCCACTGTCCAACCTCACCCGTCTACGCAGCTACGTGGAAACCATCTTCAAAGATCAAACTACGGCCTTCAAATTGAATCTGGCGTTTGGTTATGTGCTGCAGCATAAGGAGACAGTCCAAGTCCGATACTTTTACCCGAGAAGTAACATCTATGTGTTTGACCAGCCGTTTACCATCATTAACCGGAGGTCACTAGAGACGATGCTGGAGAAACTGGACACCGTGGATCCCTTGGAATGGGCCCAACAACAACGACCCAACACCAAGTGGACAGTGAAGAGGGTGACCAATGTTACGTTTTTCCTTACCAAGCTGACCGACCACCGCCATCGGTTGAATGCGTCACTCGTGCACTGATGAATACCATAACATGCCGTACATACTCTCTATGTCTACATGCTGATCGTTGACTTGAGCTCAGTAAACACTTGTACCTAATGTGACGGTGCGTTAAATAATAAAACATGGTGTTTGATATTTCAATTTGTTTTGCTGTGAACATACTAAACATACCCAGGGCGGCTCCCCCAGCCTGGGTATGATGTAACATTGGGGATAATAAACTGTATGAACATTGCTGAACTTGTTGTTATTCACGACAACCGCTAGTGACGATATTTCAACCCCGCACTCACCCCATCAGATGCCCCCTCACATAGGCTTCACATTGATACCTCACTCGATCCCATCGGCCCACTAGTGGCTCCCCTAGATCCCAAAACGTCTATTTCCATACCCTTTCTCTACTGCGCATGCGCAGAATGACGTCAGTTCCACG
Organism: Hanleya hanleyi; assembly: GCA_036873755.1. NCBI lineage: Eukaryota > Metazoa > Mollusca > Polyplacophora > Lepidopleurida > Hanleyidae > Hanleya > Hanleya hanleyi. The sequence goes on from JAVTVY010033415.1 coordinate 120,835, forward strand.
TCAGACCCACCCCGTCGGATACTCCCTCACGACTGCTTCACATGGATACCTCACTCGATCCCATCGGCCCAATAGGGGCCCACCTAAACCCCAACACGTCTATTTCTATACTACGGCCAGACTGCGCATGCGCAGACTATTGACAACGAACGACACACCAGCCCAGGCGGATGCTCCCTCACGACAGCTTCACACTGATACCTCATACGACACCATAGGATCATTACGGGCTCACCTAAACCCTAAAACGTCTATGTCCACACCCTTTTCCCAGAATTCCCTGTCTGCGCATGCGCAGAATGTGGACAACGGCCGAGACCCTAGTCTAATCGGATGCCACCTCACATAGGCTTCACATTGATACCTCACTCGATCCAATCGGCCCACTCGTGGCTCACCTACATCCCAAAACGTCTATTTCACTACCCTTTTCCCACAATTCCCTGTCTGCGCATGCGCAGAATGTGGACAACGACCGAGACACTAGTCCAGGCGGATGCCCCCTCACATAGGCTTCACATTGATACCTCATACAACTCCATCGGTCCATTAGAAACCCCGCTCGATCCCAAAACGTCTATTTCCATACACTTGGTGCACCGCGCATGCGCAGAACGACCATATTCCAACCCCACACCCAGCCCGTCGGATGCCCCCTCACATAGGCTTCATATTGATACCTCATACGACTCCATCGACCCAATAGGGGCTCCCCTAGATCCGAAAACGTGTATTTCCATACCCTTGGTCTACCGCCCATGCGCAGAATGACCATATTTCAACCCCACACCCATTCCATCAGATGCCCCTTCACGAATGCTTCACATTGATACCTCATACGACCCAATCGGTACAATAGGGACCTCTCTCGCCCCTGAAGATTGCCGGAGAATGCCGGAGAATTTGGGACTACTTTTTCTCCGCGGAGGCAGACCGTATCACCACCAGACCGCATCACCGCGGAAGAATACAAAGGTTAAAGGTTGCCGGAACTACTTTTGACCTTGAGCTGGTGGCGCCCCCGCCCTCCCCTGGCGGAACTCTTGGGGAGATGATGGGGAGTTCCCTATACCTTTAACCTGGGAACAGCGCCCCCTGGCGGACAAAAAGGGGAACCAAGAGTTATCTCCCTGGAAAACGTTGTAGAATCGAGTTGCTACCTACTACTCCGGTATACAAACAGTAGAATTACACAGAAAACCTCTCTTAATTCTATTATACAACTATTCAATAAGTTCAAAATCCCATAATCCTGCATGATAATGGTTTGAATTTCTCGTCATTGCATTGTCCCATTGCATGCATGGATAGACATATGTCAATGAAGTATTGCACAATCGAAGTTATCAGGACTTTACTTCCGGGGAACACTGATTGGCCATTATACCTGACTGGGCCAGAAAGGGTCTGTGACGTAATTTGAAATATTCCTCTAATATTTGCATCTCAAATATATCAAAACAACCTTTTCAAATTTTAAACGGAAAAAAAATCTGGGCCAGTTTGATTGGCCACCTCCGAAATTTGCCGTAATGGCGTCGGGCGGGATGACCCTATTTCTGGCGGTCTTATCTAAGAAAAAAATGGTGGAGAATGTGGTTTTCTCAAGATGTGCTCTGCCAATTTACAACATATTAAGTAAGGCGATCATTTAGTGGTTTGTGATCTACATACCCGATTCAATAGAGAACGGGAGTCAGGGATCGCGATTGCATGATAATATAAAGTGGTTATCTGCCTACTTCGAGCCGTATTACTTAATCCGTTGCTTATTTAATTCAACAATATCTGTTGGAAACAACATAATTCAGCAAGCACGTGTTCATTATTCCGCTTTGGAGATTGGCTTACATTTGTATGTTTTTCAGGCCGGAGGAGTTTTGTGCATGCTTCAAATCTGCGTTTTTCACACTTCAGATTCGTCTTTTAGTAAATTAGTAAATAAGAGTCTGATGCGAAATAAAAAAGATTTGCCCAATTTTTCTATGAATGCAGGAATTTTGAAGAAATAAGACGAAAATATCAGTTTTCTGGTACTCACATCGCCGCCATCTTGAATAGCCCACATGAAACTCTTTCCGGGGATTATGCAAATAGGCTCAAAATGACCCCAATAATATGAACAAAAAAGTCGCAGACGGTCGGAGATAGGGGAGAAAGCTTAGGGGGTGGGGGATAATGGACCCCAGACCTGGCAGAGTTAAAACACATGATTGTGTTTATTGTTTTGTTCATTACAGCCAACGTTGACACATACCAATGGCATGGTATTGTAGTCTATTATTAGACAGGATGCTTCTAGAATATATGACGCAAGCTTGTTTACGTGGGTTAATCACTTCGAACTTTCTAGAAGATTATTATAAATTGTATCTAGGCCAGATGATGATGTAATGCATATTCGAGAGGCTTCTTGATTTGGTAGAATGGACTGCGATGCCGCATAAAGTATAAATAGCATAACACTCAGTTATTCGAGGAGGGAATTCAAACTGGCGTTTTGTGTGGGTGTTATACTGTGTTATCTTTACTCCTGTGTATTAACGTTTACGCTATTGAACTGTCGGATATTGGACACATACTGGGATTGTGAACAACTGAGCAATGTTGGATAACCATTATACAGAAGTGTGATTTAAAGTATACACTAGTATATCATTGAACAGTAAAACTAAATTTCACACATTTATTTGTTGTATTAACCTCACTTAATTTGTATATGACTTTAGTATTATAAATAAATATTTGATTGTTAATCCTTGACTTCACAAACCTTTTCTGTTACGTTTTTCAGTTATCGTAAATTTAACGTGACGGAAATTGGGGGCTCGTCCGCGAGATTTGTTTACATTATTGCTGCCAGCTGATCAGCTTTGCAACATAGTTCTAAATTGACACATTGTCTAAATTTGTGAAGTCAGGGAGTACGCTTTCAACATGTCATTCTAACCAGCGCAGTTTGCTTCAAAGCCTAGTCAGGAGGCATTTAACGAACTACGCAAAGAGGATTTGCTCGCGCTGTGTAATTTCCCTTACTGTCCAGAAGTGTCACACCTCATGTGAAGTGTGCCTAGAAGTGCCTCTGAAGAGTACTCTGAAAAGGCACTTCAACAACAGAGAAAAATACTGGCACACTTCACAGGTACTTCATTAGAAAAAGGCAGTAGCCAAGGGACTCCTCAAAGACACTTCATGGGCTTTGCCAATTTCATAGCAAAAAATGAGGGACTTCAGAGACACTTCTGAGACTTGCTTATTGTTCGGCATAATCCAAGGTACTCCTCAAAGACACTTCATGGACTTTGTCAGTTCTTCAGCAAAACTTGGGGGACTTCAGGGACACTTCTGAGACTCAGTTATTGTTCAGCATAACCTAAGGTACTCCTCAAAGACACTTCTTGGACTTTGTCAGTTTTATAGCATAACTTGAGGGACTTCCCCTTGTCAAAAATATCTTATAGGATCCAAAAAGATTCTGAAAAATCCTGTAAGATTCTGAGAAAATCCTATGAGATTCTAAAAAATCCTATAAGACTGAAAAATCCTATAACATTCAATCCAATAGGATTTCTAGATTATTGGAATTTTCCCACAAACTTTTACAGTAACATAACATTATAACATTACATAGCATTATTGTAGTTATAGAACTACATGTATACAAGTTTCAATGATCTTAATTAGCTCTGGGAATATCCCTTTTGGCTGATTTGATTTCACTCAGTGGCATCAAATCTCATTTCCATGAAACCATGCACTAAACATCAGATTTGTACTTCGCAGTTCAAAATAGCTGCAACTGTGTAAAATATTCACATGTGGTTATACTGACATATTACTCAGAACTGTGAACACTTTTTTTTATCTTTGACAGTGATCTCTACCATGGGTTCCCATTTGAATAAAATAAATATATTAATAATATCAGTCTCTCACATATTAGTGTTATCAAAATAGTATCATATTAGATGATTAAATCTTGTTGAATTCAGAATATCACAAAACTGCTTGTATACTTCCTGTTCATGTCAAAACAGGGGGGCTTAATTGGCTGGGGGAATGATAGCTCTAAATAAATTATCTTGTTGTTTTGAACTGTTTATTGATTTATAAAAAATTTAGATTTTTGTTCCTTCCACAAGATTAGAGAATATTTCCATACTAAATTGTTGACAAAATGGTAAAGAAATATGTTTTAAAATACATTGATAATAAAATGTTAGCATAACCTATTTTTAGCTGTAATCAGAAAAAGTATAATCATGCTATGATTAGACTTTCAATCATTATAACAGGCTATATTTTCCTTGTCTATTGATTGCATATTTCATATACCAAAGCTAAGGATCTTCACATACTTCAGTTGTACATTCCTACCCACATCTTGAGAAATGAGAACATTTCATTTCAAAAATTTAAGAATACAATTTATAGTTAATAAGCATTTATTTGTTATTTGAAAACCTGTATGGAGATTTAGTTGAACAAGAAATTAACAAAGAAAAATTATAAAAATTCACATGATTGTTTCACTTCAATTCTAATGGCTTCTTACATTGTATATACTTTAATATTCCAGAATACAGCTGCTACAAGGAACTCAGTTCAAGCAGCCACTCGACTGACAGGAACTTTAATTTGCACACCTAGGTATGGTTGATGTGTGGTTGATATCTTCATAGTGTATATTGGTTAGAACGTCACACAAACTGTTTATCTCCATTGTTGTATATCATGGAGTACTAAAGAAAGGATAATAGACATCTTTATCAATCTATTGTAAATCGTACGGATGTGTTTCATTCTTTACCCTTTATGGTAGTCAACCTATTCAACCATCCCGAGTGTATTTAAAAAAAAAGAAGAACTGGATTGCATGTCATATGGAACCATATATACAACTGATCAGGTTTTAGTTATATGCATGTATTTCTCGCAACAGGTCAAGAAGTCCACAATTCAGACTGGTGGGTTTCAGCAAAGGTTGGATTACATCCAAGTGGACCTCAGGGCAACTAAAGCAAACTATCCTTCAAAAGACCTGCTGCTTCAAGTTGGATAAGAAGACTGTCACCCTTGAATAATAATAATACTAATACTGCAATAAATTCTCATACCAAAGACTGCATGTAAATACATACATAGTACTATGCTGTATCTCAAGGATTTGTGCTAGCGGTTATATAAACTACACGCTTCTTGTTAAGAACCACCAGGTTTATTGTAAATATTTTATGATGTACTGTTTTGTCTCACTCCCCGTGCTTTCTCTAAATAAAACGTTCTGTGCTCAAATATATATTTGTGTCTTCTTTTCCGGGAAAGTAAATATCTCGTGGCTACATACCTTTCATTACACGAATTTGCTATGACACTAACAAGGTACTTCAAGAGCACTTCAGAAGTGCATATGAAAGGTATCCTTCTGTAGAAGTGTGGATGAAGTGCCTTGCCATATAAAGACATTGAAGTGCCTTATATATGCTAATTAGGTACTTCAAGAGCACTTCAGAAGTGCCTTTGAATGTTACCCTTCTGTGGAAGAGTGGATGAAGTGTCGTTGCAGTACTCAATTAACATATTTGAGGCATACTTCAAAAGTACTTCCAAGTGACTTCATTGTGACTTCAATGCCCTTATATGGCATTGCTACAAAACAATACCCACACTGCAAGCACACTTCTGACTCTGAGCCTTGCACTTCAAGGTTAAAATATGGCCACACTTTAAAGTTACTTCAAAGTTACTTCAAAGACACTTCTGGACAGTAAGGGTTCCTACAAAGTAAAGTTAAAACATTTTGCAGAAAGCAAGAAATTAAGAAACTCATTATTGAACATTTTCTTAGCAAACAACTTTGGGATGAAAGTGGCTTTGATTTAACTGTGGAAACAGCTGATGATTTGGAAATAAGGAAATTAGAATTGCAATATCAGCTGGAATTAAAGAAATTAGAAAAAGACAAAGAATTAGAGAAAAAAGTTAGGAAAAGAGGAAAGAGAGAAAAAGAAAGAAAGACAGTTTTATTTAGAAATGAAGCATATGGAATTACAGTCGCAAACAAATCCTCCTGCACATGCACCTGTACAATCACAATCTGAACGTGTTTCAGTTCAGTTGGCGGTTATATAGATACGATGATATTGAAAGAAATTGAAAAAATATATATATGCATAGGAATAATGGTGAACGGTTCAAATACATATAATTATAACTTCATATTTACATTTATTTCGTACGGGACACAGGCCCGGATATGGTCAGATTGAGTCATTTGCACTTGCAATTTCTTCTATTATTTTGAGTATTTCTGTGGTTTGAAGCTGGTACTAGTCCAGATTCCTTGTGTAGTATTTTTCGTGAACGTTTTTGGCATCTGTGCGTGCTGAAATTTTGAGTTGATTCGTCAGATTTTCGCTGTTCGCGGCGTTTTTTTGTTATTAGAATACCACTTTCCTTGTGTAGATAGATGGGATTGTCATACCGGGCTTTTGAGTCTTCGAAAGCGCTTACTTAATATATAGCGCGGGCTATTTGTAAAACTGTTTACAAATGTCATTATTTTTTGCTTGTTTGTTTGGTTGTGTGAATAAATCTTTTCTGGAGCTCCCTGGGTGGGAGTTTTGTTGTGCGGTTCCCTAAGTGGGAGTCTATAAGTGCAAACGCCACAGTTGCCTGGCTTATGGGATATTTGATGGTAGACGAATACGTATATTTTCAACAAATTATGAAAATTAATAAATACAAAGGGAAAATATATATTTAAAAGAATAGAAAACCCAAAGGCGATGCTTACTAATATCGAAATAACTATATCATTAGTATTCGAAAAACAAAACAAATCAGCTTTTCTAGTAATTCCGAATGAATGAGAACGCTTTGAACATCAGAGCTATTGCCCAGATCAAGAATCCGTGGAGGTCGCCATTATAACAAGCCTGAGAGCCGTTAGCCAATGAAAATCCTTGAAATATCACCTGACATTATTCCTGTGACGTAGTTGTGCTGTAGGCAGTGTAGCTAATAACATAGACCTATTGTAAATTATTGTGTCGATGGCTTTTGACAGATCTGTGGGCCTTTCTTTCCGCTCCGAGACGATTATGAGGATCGCGATATATGAATGTCGAATTGATATACAGGTTGACATGTGGCATTTTGCATATGATTTCACGAGCTCTTTTTCCGAGGCAGGAATATCAGGCCACATCACCCGACAGCAGTAGAAGAAACGTTGCTAATGCTGCCGTTGTTGTTGTTTAATGCTTTACCTTATGGGATAGAGCCCGGATGACAACGTGATTTTTGTCGCAGCGCCATCTACATAAAAACAGTATGGCCCATCAAACGTCACAGTCGTTCCAACATGTCGCAGATTATGAAGTGTAAAAGTGTGAACAATAAATCGGTGTTTACTCAGCTGTAGAATTTTGCTAATTTTTTCTACCCGTGTTTTTGGAATCTGATGGCATAATTCTGTCATGCCGAGCACGAGTTTACGCATAGTTTACTATTCCTTTAAAAGAAATGATACAAAGAAAATGGTCGAGGCAATAATTCCAGCACCGCTGATTGCTATACACCGCTGGCATAACGTAATTCAAGATTTACAAAATATCTAGACCTACACCTTTTCAGAGCGAACTGAACCATAATTCGTACCGTATGTATTGTAACTTACATATATATGGGTCTAACAGTCCCATCGACTGTTCACTTATTAAATGTCCAGATGGCGCTGCTGACCTTAGCTCTGGCATAGCCTTGTTCTATACTACGTGAGAACAACGCTATGGCTGCAAACCAATCACCAGATCGAGTTGTTGGGAAAGTGCCGTACGGGCAATATTTGCCGAGCCAATTGACCATAACCAATCAAATAATTCGATTCTATGCCAACTTACCTTTCATAAATTCATAAATTTTTTCATAATTATAATTAAAATGTGCAGATGGCGCTGCTGACCTGTAATATTTAACCGTCAGCAGCGCCATCTGTACATTTTAAGCGCACAGTCGAATAAATCTATAGGCCTATAATCATCATTTAATCTTGGAATCTCGTCGATAAAGCACACCGCCGGGTTTTTTGTGCGCGGTGATGACGGGAATGTTTAAGTGGAACCTGATTTTCAGTGATAAATAGACTTTTAAATTTTTTATTTCAACCCACATTTTCAACATTTTATCGAACATTAATATGGTATTTTATGTGCCGGAAATAGCTCAGAATGCATGTCCTGCAATCTAGGACCCCGGAGCTTCCGGGGCCTAGGCGGCCCCTGGACCCTCACCTAATTGTGCTGTGATCGTTAGTCGGGGCAATCTGAAATTGCTTCCGCCGCCCCTGTTGATTATTTTTCCCAATTTGATGAAAATACACGTATTCATTCGCCATCAAATATGCCACAAAGCCTGGTAATTACACGCAGGTGCTTCTATCTACCGTTCTATGTTCCACCCCAACCCTATGATTTAGTATATTGCTTGGCAAGATGATCAAGGTCTCGCCTTTGGCTAAAAAGGAAACCTTGACGATGCAAAGATGGGTTTCAAAAGGCCTGGCCTCAGTGTGTGTTGAAATTTTGAGCTGATTCGTCAGATGTTCGCTGTCTGGGGCGATTTTTTGTCCTTCGATCGCCATTTTCCTTGTGTAGATAGATGGCGCTGTATTGAATATAACATTGTCATACGGGGCTTTTGGGTCTTCGAAATCACTTAGTTAATATATAGCGCGGGATATTTGTAAACTGTTTACAACTGTCATTATTTTTTTGCTTGTTTGTTTGGTTGTGGGAATTAGTCTTTTCTGGAGCTCCCTGGGTGGGAGTTTTGTTGTGGGGCTCCCTAAGTGGAAGTCTATAAATGCAAAACCCCACAGTTGCCTGGCTTGTGGGATATTTGATGGTAGATAAATACGTATATTTTCAACAAATTATGAAAATTAATAAATACAAGGGAAAATATATACTTAAAAGAAATGATTCAAAGAAAATAATGATATTGATTATTTTTAACAATTTGATGTTAAACGCTGAACGCGGTTTGCTTGACAAGATGATCAAGGTCTCGCCTTTGACTAAAAAGGAAACCTTGACGATGCGCAGATGTGCTTCAAAAGGCCTGTAAAATTCAGGTCACGTGACTTGGTTGCCGAAGAATCAAACAACGCCCCTCACCGTGTATGATACTATGTGAGAAATGACTGCATTAATATAAAATATGAATATAAAACGTCTTTCTCTGTCCGACAGGTTTTCAACTCCCACATTTAAATCTTTAGTTTTGTGAAAAAAAACGAAATTTTTAACTGTTGATCGTACTCGGACGAGAATTTTTTTCTCTCTTGCCAGCTTGGTTAATCCAGTATGAGATGAAATTATATAATATTCAGGTGGTTTCTTGCTTGAGCTTCCCTTTGGAATCATTCATAGTTCAGTTATCAAAATGTAAAATTAAAATAAAAAGTATTGTACATATGCGAATCCAACCATTATATGCGATTCAATCTGCGGCGAATATTCTTATAATCAATAAAATTAACTTGATGGTGATTTTTTTAAATTATTCACATCTCAATAGTTTAAAAACTGTACCAACACATGAATGGATATCCTCTCCTAATATATGTTTTTCTATAACAAAATATACATATTTAATTACACTATTTTTCACTTTAATTAACCTAGAAATTCCGGGCTGGAGAGCTAAGCTGTTCTGGGTTATCGCCATGCGCCCATTCACACCTCTATCAAGTCTATGCCATAATTATTCTGATAATGCAATCAACGACGAACTAAGATCCACTTATACCTATACCCGGTATTTACAAAAACAAGATATTGCGACTATCATCCTGTATTGTTTATACCAAGTTGCATGAATATATGAGGAAGTTATCGGACGTATGAAGAGAATGACTGAACATTAACACATTGTCGACTCACACGATTATTAAATAAACATGTAATTTTGCCATTCAACTTGATCGCGGAAGTCACAGGAAGCATGGTACAGGTATATGTATAGATATTTCCAGCATACGCCCTACTTCGGCTTGTAGGAGACTATAGATCGTGAATCATATATATTATCCGGTTATCTTACGCATTCATACAGTATAGTATAGTAATATAGGTTTTCCATCGACAAATCCGCAACCAACATTAAATGTAGTTCCCAGTTCGCGGATAGAGCGGCGTACGACGGCAACACGGCCTATGTGTCAGATATCACTCCGCCTCGCGATTCTCTCGCACCTTGAAAAAACCCGATTCTCTCGCGATTGAAGATTCGCGATCAAGAACGGATCGCGCATGGGTAAACGATTCAAAAACGATATCGCGAGAGAACGTTTTTTTTCAGAAAAGGTCCAATCGTTTTTTCTCATTTTTTTTCTCGATATCCTCGCGACTGATTCACGAATGATCGTTTTTCAATCCAGAAAATTGAAGAAAAATCGCGACTGAAGAAAAAACGAATAATGGAAACGATCCCTTATTAGAGCTACTGTGCTGAGACGTGCACTGGGCGCGATTCACTTATTGACTCGCTTGTTTGTACCTCATCCGATCACTCAGTCACGTCTAACTCGCTAACTCCAATGCCATACAGGAGGTGGTAACTCTGTTAGGCTAGACAGAGTCATCATGCCCTGTTCACTGCAACCTATCGCTCACACTATTCCACAACCCTTGTGAACAAAAGGGTGTAATTGTCGTGTTGTAGTAATTGATGGAAACACACAAACGATGATATTTCCTTGCACACACAAATGTATTCAACTGCAAACATGTCAGGCGCGCCACTACACTAGTGGGTACAATCAAAACCATAACTGAGAGCGTGGGGACGCGGACTAGGTCATTACAATTCTCCCCTTCTTGGAAAATGTCATCTACTGCTGCAACATTAAGTAAGATGATCATCGAAATAGAGTAATTTCAATTAAAATGCATTAGATGGGTAACGAGAATATAGAACTAATTCACACAAACTGTGGAGAATTCAATCAGTGTCGAACTCATGGAATTAATAAATCAATTGTCTCAAATCAGTCTGTGTTGTGTCATTCATTTAAATGTTCAACAATTGTCCATCACAATGCTAAACTCATTCGATAAGTTCAGTGGAAGTTCAGTTCAGTGAAATGATTAAACACGTATCAATTAAATTTACTGTAAAATGTAAGACAAAGTTCATAAGAATTTCAGACTTTCAGAATTTGTTTTGTAGCTGTTTGGGCATCACAATCCGATGACCGCGTCATACCACATTATTGTCGGTCAGAGTGAGTTCCTGGTGAATCCTGGAGTAAGTTTGAATTGCGTCTTTGTCGATATTTGGATCGGAGAAATTGTCCTTAATCTTATACCATTTACCTTCGCGAATCGCGTTTGCGACGACTTGAAGAGTTGGATCTTCTTTCGTAGCGTTCTCGACTTCTGTGAGCGTCATGGCTGTGGGAACGGCATGTGTAGTGATATAGTTGACGTGTTCTTCAGCACGGCGTGAGGGTTTGCTCGGCGAAGACGTATCATTCTGGATAGGGTGACGGGACATATAATCAGCAGGATTACCTTTCCCGCTGGCGTAGACAACTTTGAAATTGTAGTCTTGTAGCCGTAAAGCCCATCTTTCAATCCTGGCTGGTGGTTTTGAGAGTGGATTGTTGAATATACATTCCAGTGCCTTGTGATCGGTGATGAGATTGAAAGAAGCGCCATATAGGTACAGATGGAAGTGTTCACAAGACCACACTAGGGCCAGCGCCTCACGCTCTGTTTGACAGTAGCGTCGTTCCACTGCGGTTAATGAACGAGATGCGTATGCGATGATTTTGGAAGGATTATCATCTGATTCACGTTGAGCAAGGATACATCCGAGACCAAATGGAGACGCGTCTGCGATGACTTCTGTTGTGTGCCTCGGGTTGAAATATGACATGGTGTGAGCACATGTCAACATTTCTTTGAGGGAGGCGAATGCTTCTTGACACTGTGATGACCAGTCCCATTTCGTTAATTCTCTCAGTGGTGCAGACACTGTTGAGTAGTGTGGTAGGAATCTAGCACAGTAACTCGTCATACCAAGGAAAGTTCGCAATTCGGAAACATTTGCTGGCTCAGCGAATTCAACAATGGCAGTGACCTTTTTCGGGTCAGGTGAGATGCCTCCATCTGAGAATGTGTATCCGTAGAAATCTAGCGATGATTTGTTGAAGACACATTTTGGGGGATTCAGTGTAATGTTCATTTCTCGAAATCGTTGTAGCGTAGATTCGAGGGCTAGATCGTGGGCGTCTTGGGTAGCTCCAAAAATAATCACATCATCACTGATATTCCGGGCTCCTTTGATGTCGGACAGCACCTGTTGAAGCCTATTCTGAAAGACTTCTGCCGCGGAATTGGTTTCGAAATTTAGTCTGCGGTAGCGAAAGAGACCAAGATGACTGGAAAAAGTTGTAATGTAACGAGAGTCCTCTTCCAGTTCTAGCTGGTGATATCCTTGATTGAGATCAAGCTTTGAGAAGACTTTTGCGTCGTGTAGGTCCGCTATGATATCATCAACCGTGGGGGTAATGTGACGTTCTCTGTGTATGGCAGTATTTGAGGCTCTCATATCAACACACAATCTGATTTCATCAGGATTCTTTGGTTTTGGCGTGGCAATGAGAGGAGATACCCAAGGAGTCGGGCCAGCAGTTTTCTCAATAATCCCTTGAACCAGAAGCTTGTTGATTTCAGCCTCGACCTTGTCTCGCAGGTGAAAAGGTATTCTACGATGAGGTTGAATAACTGGAGGTACTGTCTCATCTATGTGGAGTTTGACTTTAACATCTTTCATCTTTCCAAGGCCTCGAAATAAATCAGAATATTCCTTTACTAGGCGATCGCTAGCAGGAACTGATTGGAGTCATTACTGGAGAATGTAGTACATCAACCTTGTGGAGTATTTGAATCAGCTCTAGTTTCTTAGCTGTGGAGTAGCTCAGGAGTGATTCATCGCTATCTTCAGCTACATAGAATGTTGCTGTAGCTACGTTGTGAGTCGAATCAACGATAGCGTCAAATTTCCCGCGTAGAGCCAACGTGCTGGATGACGCATAGGGAAATATCTGTAGGTTGGTAGGTTGTAGATCCACTACCGATTGTAAACGCTCATATGTGCTCTTGCCAATAATGTTGATACTAGCACTAGTGTCCAAAAGCATTTTGACTGGAACTTGATTGATGGAGAGATTGACTGATGATAGCTTGGGCGATTTTGTTTGGACGGAATAAATGTACTCTTCGTCGCTGCTGGAGCTGTCAATGTTATAATAGCGTGTGGTTGGTTTTGGTTGAATGGAATTTACCTGCGATTTCTTTGGCGGTCCAGTATTGCGTGTAGGGGGCTTATTTTGTTTGAGTTCATTTGACCTGCAGCATTTGTCAAAATGATTGAGAATTCCACACATTCTACACTTCTTTCCTCTAGCCGGACAGTTTTCCATTCCACCTTTGTGCGGCCAGGAACCTCCGCAGTGATTACATGTCGAGTTTCTGGACGATTGTTGTTGGAAATTGTTTCGCGAGTAACCTCGTTGAGTGTTTTTACGCCGTTGTGTGTGATAACCTACTTTGTTAACAGTTTCTGTAGGCTTAGCCTGTGTTCCCATGGCAACAGCTTGTGTTTCAGACTGTTCCATAGCACGTCCAAGGTCTTGTAATCTTTGAAGAGTCAAAGTAGTGTCACGGAGTGCAACGCGTCTGAGTTTCGATGATGAACAGTTCAGAATAATTTGAGATTTTATTTCCTGATCTGTATCTGCAAACTCACAAGTGGAAGCTAATTGACGTAGACGTTTTTGAAATCTGTCAATTGACTCATCGGTGTGCTGTTTTGCCTGCCTGAATACATAACGCTCATATTCTGTGTTCTTACGTGGTGAGAAGTAAGTAGTTAGATGTTCTTTGGCCGTTTTGTAGTCATCGCCAGTATTTTCTAGAGTGTCAAAAATACTGTGGACTTCTTCTCCTGCATAGTACAAAAGAAGGGCTCTTTGACGTTTTGTATCAGTAATGTTCATCGCAACGAATAAATTTTCCAAGCGTGATAACCAGCGAGTCCACCGTGTGCTGACTGACTGAGGATCAGAGTCCACGGAAAAACCAGGTAAGGTGGGAAGAGCAGTCGCCATCTTGTTTTATGAAAGCAGCGTGGTCGTGAGAGAGTGTTCGTGTGGAGCTCGATTTGTTGCCTTCGAGGGCTAACTTACAGTTTATGGTTGTTGCATTCGTGAGAATAAATGTTCACATCACTCGTCGCCAAATGTCGTGTTGTAGTAATTGATGGAAACACACAAACGATGATATTTCCTTGCACACACAAATGCATTCAACTGCAAACATGTCAGGCGCGCCACTACACTAGTGGGTACAATCAAAACCATACCTGAGAGCGTGGGGGCGCGGACTAGGTCATTACAGTAATGTCTGCCATTCCTGGCGACATGTCCTGTAATATCCATTATTTCGAATTTTGTGTTTGTCCGAAATCCTCTTTTGCATCCAGCCACCAGTAACCTGACCCGAAGTACCCTCGACGAACGCTTTAATACGAGACCCTGCAAAACCCATGTGAACCTAAGGTGATTTATCTAGACCGAAAGTCCTACTTTTGATGTGACCGGAAGTGACCTCTTCAAGTTGCCATAGTAACCCAAGGTCAAGGGTTGGAGGTCAGTTACGCCAGATTTCCCAACCAAGAGATTTCATCTTTCTATACAACTGGTGGATAGGTCAAAATACTGAACGGGCTGACAATCGCAATAAGGGCTCTCAATTTGTAACTCCGTATTTAGGAATTTGCCATTCCGGTTTGCACAAATAGTCTCCAATGGCAACAGCAACTCTCGCATGCCCCCCTTGGCACAGTATACGGTCAACATGAGTGTGCCTGGAGCAGTGTCGTCATATCGGCAATTGAAAAAGGGAACGCATCTGGAATGCATCGTATAGAGCCTCAAGAATTATCAAATTGCACGAAGAATAGTCCCTTCGTGCGACCTCTTTGCCGAGTGAGATAAAAATGCTGTAGAAACTGGTGACGGGATCAGTTTCATTTTGTTGAGGAAACACTGAACGGTATGACTAAATCGTGTTGAGTAGTCAAATCCTTCATTTTATTACCAAGTTTTATCCAGATATATTTATATTGTTTGAGAATAAATGTGTGATAGAATATGCTGCTCACAGAGTTCGAATTTGGGCTGGTGACAACGACAGCATAAATATGATGTGCACAGTTCGAGTATCGGTTCAGACTGGCAAGGTTCTCGGTCGACTCCGGCTTTATATATGCTGTGGAGGCAACGGTACTCATGATCGGATGAGAAGTTGGCAGTATGGCGTCGTAAACTCGGCACAATAGGTACACTTTCATATGGATTAGTTCTGGCGGGTGTTCAACGGGGTCTATAATCTGTGTGAATATTTTTTCGCTACCATTCGTGCATTAAATAAGATCATGTCAGCTTTAACATCCAAAATACCGTAAGATTCAGGATATACATGTACAATATACAGTACAGTAGATTAGTTAAATGTTAGCCACCCTGAATTCAGATATACATTGGGTGGGGTGTGTAGGACTATTACGTCTTACCCGGTTTTGCATGAGATCAGAATTTTATTGTGTGCTTCCAAAATTTTCAATGTCATATCGCAATACCTCGTGTTCAAAAGGCAACATTAGTTATCTTTATTGATGGGGGGTGTCTGATTCCATGCTGCTTCAAAGATTTGGTGGATCTCACCAAGACGCTAAAGCGAACATAGCCCCTTTGGACCAATATTGGTCCATCTCGACCCCAAGACGTCCATTCCAATGCCCTTTCTATATTACTCCACTTCTGCGCATTCCACCCCACACCCATCTAGTCGGACGCTCATCCACGAGTGCTACACAATGACATCTCCCTCGACCCATTCGGATCAATAGTAGTCCATCTCGACCCCAAAACGTCCACCATATATCTACTTATGTACTACGCATGCGCAGTCAGAACTCTCAGTGAAAGTCACCCCGGCCGATGTATTCTACCTGACGAGGCAGCGAAAACAAGTACCCACTCCCCATGCCGCAAATGTCCATTGGGGTCTTCCCATGTGACAGCTCTAACGGCCATTCGGGCCAATAGTGGTCCATGAATGAATGAATGAATGAAATTTTACTCACCAATTAAAGGAATAGAACACCCAAAGACGATGCTTACTAATATCGAAAGAACTATATCATTAGTATTCGAAAAACAAAACAAATCAGCTTTTCTAGTAATTCCGAATGAATGAGAACATTTTGAACATCAAAGCTATTGCCCAGATCAAGAATCCGTGGAGGTCGCCATTATAACAATCCTGAGAGCCGTTAGCCAATGAAAATCCTTGAAATATCACCTGACATTATTCCTGTGACGTAGTTGTGCTGTAGGCAGTGTAGCTAATAACATGGAGACCAATTGTAAATTATTGTGTCGATGGCTTTTGACAGATCTGTGGACCTTTCTTTACGCTCCGAGACGATTATGAGGATCGTGATATATGAATGTCGAATTGATATACAGGTTGACATGTGGCATTTTGCATATGATTTCACGAGCTCTCCTTCTGAGGCAGGAATATCAGGCCACATCACCCGATAGCAGTAGAAGAAACGCTGCTAATGCTGCCGTTGTTGTTGTTTAATGCTTTACCTTATGGGGTAGAGCCCGGATGACAACGTGATTTTTGTCGCAGCGCCATCTACATAAAAACAGTATGGCCCATCAAACGTCACAGTCGTGTCGCAGATCATGAAGTGTAAAAGTGTGAACGATAAATCGGTGTTTACTCAGCTGTAGAATTTTGCTAATTTTTCCTACGCGTGTTTTTGGAATCTGATGGCATAATTCTG
Organism: Hanleya hanleyi; assembly: GCA_036873755.1. Taxonomy (NCBI): domain Eukaryota; kingdom Metazoa; phylum Mollusca; class Polyplacophora; order Lepidopleurida; family Hanleyidae; genus Hanleya; species Hanleya hanleyi. Next base: position 137,770 of record JAVTVY010033415.1, read on the forward strand.
TCATGCCGAGCACGAGTTTACGCAGAGTTCACGATTCCTTTAAAGAAAAATATAATAAGTACATATCTTCATTGAAGGGTTCCTTATGGCGAGAATAATGCACAATGGGCTTGTTCTATCTCATAAGAAATAGCTCTGGCCACAGTGCTAAACGACAATTGGTGACAGTGGAATATTCAATAGGCAATGGAATATTCAATGAAAACATCTAAGGCTGCTAAAAAACAGGGAAGGAATTGGTCCTGTTCAATATATTTCTGATGTGTCTGTCGTTGCATACGTGGCGTGAATTTGTGAAGCGTAGCTCTAATTATTGAAGAGACTTCATCAATACTGGAAAGAAAGTCTAGGCAAATGAGAGTTGCATATGTGGTACCAGTGGACGATGGAAACAATTTTGTCGAGGCGTTCAACTGCTATCACAATTGTTTGACAACCCAATGGAATTACCTTTCCCCGATAAAGAACACAACACCGAAGATTAAAAATTGTATATTATCTGAACTAGACAAGATAACATTTTGATAGTAACCCTACAATATTGCCGAGGTCGGTGTCCTAATCGTAGTGAACATTGTTGCCCAGGAAGCATAGCGGCATTCATTCATGGTTTATGTATTCATGCACACTGCAACCTGCAGTCAAAGCTCACTGACATTGTTATTGTAGACATGTACAAGAATAAAGTCACTGAATCTGATTCATATTCATAATTTATTTGTGTGGCAATTGACAACCAAAAAATACTATAAGTAGCCTATAGGTCTTCTTCAAGATTACACGTATGCCTACCGGTACATCGAATAATTATTTTAAAATCACATTCAGCAATTGCACACAGCAAAAATACCCTTACGTTACTAAAAAATTCAAATCACAGACACAGAAAACCATTATTAACATCAAAAAATAAATTTACCTCCACTGCCTGGCCCAAACGGAAAATTATTTTGTCAACTTCAACAGGTCAGAGCAAAGCACTAAGTGGGATATATATCCCACTTAAGATATTAAATCAAAGTTTGGATATTGAAATTTATCACATTTCAGAGTAAATTGTAGGGTTTTGATTGGTTAATTACCATAGTGCATTACGCCGTATTCGTTTGCCACCGTTGGTATACCAATTCAGAATTCTCGTATACCAATGCTGTCAAGGTCGCGCGTGCTCATATACCAACGCAGTTAGGGACGCGCGTGCAACACCTGCAGACAAAGCCTGTTTCAGGCGAATTTGTCTGCGCGAGTTTGTATGGGCGAGTTCCGCCACAGGAACAATAGTGCGAGGCAAATTGCGTATTTGCGGATGAAGATAAGAAATAAATTATCATCCAAAGCTTTATATGCCACATAAACAGGAATGTCAGAATGTCAGCTAAGTATTTCATCCAGTTCATTGTTCATCGCGGAACAGATCGGAAAGAGATCGAAGCACTTTGCCTGTCCGACTCACGATGTCTTGTAAAACCGTACATTGTTCAACGTTCAGTTCTATGCCTGTTTTTCTTTCGAGTTGGTGATATATGTTAAACCAACCAGGAAAATAGCTCTTCAATGTGATAAATTCGTTATACCAGTGTTTTGCGTTGGTATACAGGCTGATATTTCGTCTCGAAGATAAATATTTTCACTCGCCCTTCGGGCTCGTGAAAATATTTATCTTCTCGACGAAATATCAGCCTGTATACCAACGCAAGACACTGGTATAACTTATAATATCCTAACTGGGATATTTTCACCGATTTTCATACTAAACGGCAATGTCGAATTTCGGCATCAAAACTACCAAAAACAAGATAGAATCTACTTCACAAAACTGCCAATACGATTGTATAATTTTGCTGACCTTTTCTCGCCGACATTATTCTCTGTGCAATTGCAATTACGTGCAATACTTTTTGATGTTGTTGTTGCAGTATACTTCCCATCACTAACCACTGTTGTATGTCTTTATACGAACAGGAGAACTACTAGCAAAATATGCCAGCTTGAAAATATGGAAGTATGAAAAAATATTCAAATTGCGATATTTTATCCCAATTGGGATATATATCCCAGTTAGTCCTTTTCCCCGACCTGTTCAACGAGCTGTCATTACGGATATGATAAGAATCAAGAACATTACTTTTGCTGGATGACAGATGATGCTGGACGATAAGATCAGGCAATTTGAAAATTGCAGTAAGAAGGATGCTTTCGCTTGATGAAATAAATCAAGTTTTCCTTGCACGAAATGTTTTCAAACTCAGCACACAAAACGGCGGCTTTCAGTCATGCCATGTGCTCCAGTCATGCAGTAGCGCGGAAACTTGCAACATTCATTTATTTGACAATATTAACAAGTGTGCGTCGGGAAACAAGTAATCAATTCAGTGGCGGGTATAAAACGTTTTACACACCTCGATCTGTCAGAATGCCACACTCGCACAGTGTCAAAACTCTCCAGTCGACTGATGGAACGAAAACGAAACTGCCTTCTCGTCTCTCCTTTTCAAACTCTCTCACCGGGACTGCACTATAATTTTGGCAGTGCGGTTCAGCCGATCTTAAAACATGACGTCATTTCTTCAATTCGGCGTATTTCATTGGCTATCAGAGCCGAAGATGAAGTCGGCATATTCCGTGACTACGACCTGTGCCATATTGACCAGTTTACAGACAAAACACAATCGTTCGAAGAAAATCTCACAATACATCAGCAGAAGTGTTGTCCAGGAAACGAAACCGACATATTCTTCAATATCTGCACCTAGAAACGACTCGTCGTGAGATTAATTCAGAGAAATTATTCCAAGCTAGGTCGAACTACTTCATATCGCGTTCAATAAACGGAGTGACGCGGAAGTTTCAGTCATTCTCTCATTTTGCGCAGGGGTGTTGTAATGAAAACCATACCGCTTGGATAGATGGCACCTCTGAAATTACCCATAAGCCAGTTCACCTAGCGTCGCAAGAAACAGGGAAACTTCCCGTTTAAAAAAGGCAAAGTAGTGAAAATAGATTAATTTTCAAGTAAAAAAGCTTTGAGATTTGATTTAAACAATTAGGAGGATGTTATGTTTTTAAGTCTTGAGGGAAGCTTGTTCCATTCCCGAGGTCCCGTGACTCTGACTGTATAATAGGAAAAATTAGATACATAAACGGGTCTGTATAAGTTTACCTCGCGATTTCTTACAAGATAATGATGGACTACAGACAACTTTGTAAGGTGATCATGACACTGAGCAGGAATAAACTCAAAATGATATAGGAACTTATGAACCAGATTTAAGCAGCTATATAAGTTCAGGCTTATAATTAGCAGGATTTTTAGATCTGAAAATAGAGGTTGAGTATGTTCGCGTTTATTCGAGAAAGTGATGATACGGACAATACGCTTTTGGAGCAATATTAAGGGATTCAGGTGAGTAGTATAAGTGCTCCCCCCAGAGGATGTTGAAATACGATAGATACGGAAAGATCATGGAGTAGCACAGAATAACGGGTGTTCTCTTGTTTACGGAGTTTTTTATGTGGTTAATGATTCCTGTATTTCTGGCTACCTTTTTACAAATATAGTCGGTATGGTTTGTCCAATTTAACTTGCTATTAAATTCTTGATAATCATGAGGTTGGTTTTTTTGACGTTCAAAGATGTGGAGTTTATCTAGTTCTTGTGACATGATTCTAATGGCATGGTCAAGATTTACAGAGGAATATAAAACACTTGTGTCGTCAGAAAGAGGAGGGGGCCCAGAATCGAACCTTGTGGTACTCCACATGTGATATTTGTGGGAGATGAAAGTATAATATTGTAGGAGACGCCCTGTACTCTATTAGATAGATAACTCCTGAGCCAATTATTGACCGGGTCCCGAAAACCATAATGGTGTAGGTTAGAGAGGAGGATATCGTGATTGACCGTATCAAAGGCTTTTGATAGATCCAGGAAGGTTATGGCACTAAATTGTTTCGCGCCCTTTGCTGCAACCAATTTATCATACAAAGAAATTGCCGCATGAGCAGTAGAGTGGTTTGATCTAAATTCGTACTGATTATCTGAAATTACATTGTTCGCTTCAAGAGATTTGGTGATCAGATATACTGCCAGCTTTTCTAGTATTTTACTGAGAGCCGGTAAGATGGATATTGGCTTATAGTTTGAAAAGAGGGCCTGTTCATCAGATTTGAAAATAGGTGTAACCTTAGCAGATGTAAATGCATCTGGTATAATACCAACACGAAAAGACAAGTTCATAAGATGAGCAAGTGGAACAGAAATAGAAGTTGCCACAAGTTTGACGAAAGACATAGGAAGACCATCCAGGCCGGGCGATGCAGTCTTCAAATTCAAGATGACACTGCAGATATCAGTAGGAGTTGTAGAGATAAATCCAAAGTTTTCGACAATACAAGGGCCAAGAAATTCACTGTAAGCTGGTTGAACTTGAAGAATGTTGGAATCCAAGATACAGGCAACAGTACTGAAATATTCGTTGAATTTATCAGCAATGATCATAGCATCCGAAGTTTCATCCCCATCGATAATAAAAGATCGAGATATTGATTTGTCTTTTTTACGATTCATGAGTTGAGGATTTTCCACGTTCGTTTGATGTCGTGATTACACTCATTAAATTTCTGTTCGAAATAAACTTTTTTGGCATAACGTATAAATTTGTTCAATTTATTCCTATAGGTTCTGTACAGTTTATGAGAAGTTTAGCCCCTGTTTACAAGGTATTCCCGATAAAGTCTATTCTTTCATGAATAGAAGTAAGAATGCCATATGATATCCATGGTCTAATGATGCGATGAGACGACGGTTCAAACGTAGCTATAGGAAAGCATTCGTTATATGCGGAAACAAAATTTGTTATTGAGAGCTACGTTAAAGTGATCGTAAACCCTCAAGTAAAGTTTTCATCAAATGAAAGACCATTGCGAACGGTGTCAAAAAAATATTTATTGTAATTTTTACGATTTTATTACACAGGGAAAACTGCAAATAAAGCATGGTATTCTATGGTGGTCTGTTGCAATCATATCTAGGTCCAGTGACGTCACACTGCCTTAATACATATATTTAAAACTTTCTCCGACCCTTATGTAAGACCCCTCCCCCTAACACAAAATTTAACAAACACTTTTTTTTTGCGGTGGTGTCGTACGGTACATGACGACGAACGCTTTATTGACAATCACTTTGGGGACTCTAACCCCACACATTCTACACGGGGGACTCTAACCCCACACATATTCCAAAAAACTCTAACCCCACACACATCTCGGGGACTCTAACCCCACACACATCTCGGGGGACTCTAACCCCACACATCAAGGGGATAACCACACATCTAGGGGACTCTAACCCCACACACATCCAGGGGACTCTAACCCCACACACATCTCGGGGGACTCTAACCCCACACACATCTCGGGGGACTCTAACCCCACACACAACTCGGGGGACTAACCCCACACACATCTCGGGGGACTCTAATCCCACACACATCTCGGGGGACTCTAACCCCACACACATCCCGGGGGACTCTAACCCCACACACATCTCGGGGGACTCTAACCCCACACACATCTCGGGGGACTCTAACCCCACACACATCTCGGGGGACTCTAATCCCACACACATCTCGGGAGACTCCAACCCCACACACATCCCAAGGGACTCTAACCCCACATATATTTCGAGAGACTCTAACCCCACACATATTTCGGGGAACCCTAACCCCACATATATTTCAGCATATATTTCCAGGGTGCTTAAATTAAGCGTTCGTTGTAGCATCGACGTGTACCGTAGACGAAAATGGTTAAACAGAGACTCTCTCTCCCTTATAAAACACATAAGGCTCTCGACTGAACACAGTTCACAGTCGGAGCTATACTCACGTCTTACCCCCCATGGAGAAAGAAGTTTCCTTTTAATTCATTCCATTCAACCAAAGGAAACTATATTTCTCCGACCCTCATGTAAGACCCCTCCCCCTAACACAAAATTCAACAAACACTTTTTTTGTGGTGGTGTCGTACGGTACATGACGAGCTTCAAAGAAAGCGTTATAGGCCAAGAGACATTGATACTTCCAACCTCTTCTTGAGGCTATCTTTCACGTAGCCGTCTTTGGCACACTCACTCTTCCAAAGTCTGTGATGTTTGAACATTCTATCTTGTACATCATTAATTGCTGCCACAGAGGCATCAACAGCACGCAGGCTGTGCACCCCATATATCTTAATATTGGTTATATGCGGTTTCAGTGCTTCAAAATACTTCTCGTAACCGACTGTAAGACATTAGCTTATCTGTTTCCTGAAGTTAACACGAAGCACATTTACTCACGTTTCTAAAAATGAATACATCTCACTCTCCCAAAGTCCGTGATGTTTGAACATTCTATCTTGTACATCATTAATTGCTGACGCAGAGGGATCAACAGCACACAGGCTGTGCAACCCATATATCTTAATATTGGGTACATGCGGTTTCAATGCTTCAAAAAAAATACTTCTTGTAACCGACTATAAGACATTGGCTTATATTTCCTGAAGTTTATAACACGTAGCACATTTACTTACGTTTCTAAAATGAATACATGTACATCCAAATCTTCGGCTATGCACGCCATTATTTCAAACAGCCTATTTACAGGACATAATTTGTTACCAGTCTTGGCAATAACTAGCCCAATTCCATCTCTATACACATCAGTCTCTTGATTTTTCAATAAAAAGTCGACATATAAGCTGAATAGAGTATAATATCACATCTTCGAATGTACAACAGTTCTGCTGATCTACAAAATCCAGCATAGACAAGCAAGTACATTGTAAATACTCTAACTTATTACCTTTCCATTCGTGCTTCAAACATTTTCGTGAGAATTACACCTTCACAGGCTCCTTTTTTCACAACAGATTTACAATATTTACGTTTTGCTGTTTCTAAGACATTTTAACCATTGTATTTTCGGTAGGATTCGCCACCGCTGTCATTTACATGCAAAAATCTGATGCTAAAGAAAGTATTTTCGATAGTGGCATAAGACTGATAATTGGCTGTTAGCAATAAGATAAACAGCACATATTCAATATCGTGTATAAACCGATTGACGGTTGACGTTGTGCCATGCATCGACTCTCATACTTTGAAAGCCATACTTTACAAATGGCGAAAATCATCCAGTGAAAATATCTCTTTGCCCAGATATGACAAAGGCTTAATGATAGAAGATTTTAACAAAAGTCCAAAAAAATATTCTCTGACATTTCAGATATCAGGCACGCACAGCATATAACCATCAAAAAACACAAGATCTGAGCGCTTAATATACAGTAAATTAACTGAATCCAAATTGAATCAGCATTAGCAAATCAACACATATCAAAAAGTCTCTGATCCACTTATGTTCGGTTACCGCATTGCTTTAACAATGCGCCGTTTACTAAGCCTATTCTTCTTGAAAGGTGTAGTCAACAAGATCTTAGTAGCCTCAATTATGTTCTAATTCGTTGCACTCAAATGAACAAATCATTTATCATTTCCACAAACACTCTCATCTTTCCCAACTATTTATTCATAACTAGTGTAGCCAGAGCCTTTGAAGTCCGATCTCGCATACCGAGACACAATGGATGTTGGGAAATACGATTGGAATCCGAAAATTGAAAACCCTATGGAGTAACTTTCATCGATACCGGACGCCGCCCAGGCAAAAACAGAGATAATATAACATGCAAAAGCTCTGAAAACCTGTGTCGGTAGCAGTCCTTCAAGCATCTCCAGCCAAGGTGACGAACTCCACCCCTCCGTGCATACAATCTACATGCATAATGCAATTTGTTTTATATATAAATCACCCGTGACAACCACTGTGACAATGCAACCCATGCCAGCGTCCTCCAATGCGCTATACCATTGTGACGGGACAGAGACAACCCATGCTTCTAATACATACATCAACATATTGTTATAGGTGGTAAATGGGTCTACACGTTATGGACCCAGCATACGGTTGACATGCTCAAACATCATGGATGCCCCAGTCATCACTCAGATTCTTTCATCAGCTTAATAATCAGCTTCTTCTTTTTCTAAGCGTGGTAATGTTGAATTTCTTAATGAACGTTCTGCTGTAAGCATAATTCAAAATAGACATAACCCTTTGAGCTCTTAAAATATTTATAAAGCTAAGAAAAACAATTATATGAACTGCCCTCAATTTTCTCTGTGTCGAGTTACTTACATTTCAATATCAGATTACCGATCAATCATCACCACCTCCTGTGGCTGTCAATATCTTGACCATTCTTCAATAGCATAGCACGAAGTGTAAATGTTTTCCTGAATTTCACAGTAGCGCTGATACAGCTCAATTCATTTCCATGTGTCATGATATAAAAACAAAAAATCCATTTTAGTTATCATGTACAGTTCTCTCAGAACAGCATTACTCCATAGGAATTAGTGTCATATAAAAATCTCCAGTATTCATTGGTCAACAATTAGTGTGCTTTCGGTTCACATTTTATGTAAGAATCACAAGGCAATGCATACAATAGCCAAGTCCGGGGACAACAATTTGTCCAGACCTGTGCCTTTTCAACGACACAAAGACAAAGGACAATAGTTCCCACAATAGTATCGACCATGCTTTCCCTTCCAAGATTTAGCTGTAAATGATCACATCTCGACAGGGACAATAGTAATCAATGGAGACAATGGACAATTAGGGCTACTGTCAAAATTTCTACTCAAATGATACATTTCAAACACAATGTATGTTTACTCACCCTAGAACGTACGAAGCTAAGTGTATCTACTGCATCTAATACTTACAGTAGCATGAGGTGAATTTTGTTGGGATTGGCCTTAAACATCCTATCGGATACACAATTTTAGCAGTTTCTGAAAATGTAAAATGCATTGACCATATCCACAACACCTGAAGTGGAACTGGAATTTTTGACTCCTGACGATCAAATATATTACACAATGCAGCGATCATGTAACAAGAACAAAATTCTCATCCGCTCATCTGTCAAACCTCCCTTCATCATACGCCCATCTCGCCTTCCAAAACATGGTCTGGGAAACATCGTCTACCTTCATTAGATATTGTAGCAATGCATTCACGTCCTGCGTAAATGCTTCGTTAAATCTGTAACGAGAGTAAAACAGATATTATTATAGAGAAAAATATCATACCCGTAGCTGGCATATTGAAATAGGGGGTCTATCTCACCATACCAGGTTGCATCGTGAAACGAGCCTTTTTTTTTTTTTTTTTTTTTTAGCTTTGCATTTTCATTAGCTTTGAAAAAGTTGGAAGTATCTTATCTCCAACGAAACGTCAGCTCCACAGCAATAAAGAAGTTGTTATCCATAGAATAGCCTTGTGTGAAACGAGCTGCTTGCTCACGCTTGTATAGCTCTGTCATCCGCTCTGGCCATCTTCCGGTCTTCATCGGACCTTTGGCAAGCTCAGTGACCACATAATATTCCGAGATTCTCACCAATCTGAGATGAATCGGGAATTAATCATCTGTTACGATAACGTAGCCTCTGTTTCTCTCTGTCGATTAGTCAGTTGCATAATCAACTTCACCGTACTGTAGATCCTACTGCTCATGTTGATATGGCTCAAACCACCTACAATTTCACCGTAAAGTTATGCTGTAATTGTTGCCGTGTCTTTTACATGGGAACTCATAGCCATAGGAACTAATTTTCGAATATTCGTCTTTCCGTATTGGAGGGTCCACTCTATTTGGCCCAGCCCATCCAGTATTTGCAATTTATTTCCTGTATGTTTCCCGAAAATTTTCTGCCTTGATTTTCTGCACGTCTTTAGTCGTCTGTGCGAACTCAGCACTTAACTGTCTGATATTTTCCTCCACGGATAACTCTATCTCTTCTTTGACGAAGCGACTTCTCTTAAAATTTCATCCAGTTTAGAGCTGATGTTAGTTGTTCTTCCATATCATGCTTGGCAGTATGGCACTTCACAGCTATTGCAGTCAACTTCGAATAATATTTGTGCCAAGCGGTTATGAAAAAAGCTGAGTTAAATTAAGCGTTCGTTGTAACATTCGGAGCTATACTCACGTCTTACACCCCATGGGGAAAGAAGTTTCCTTTTAATTCATTCCACTCAACCGAAGGAAACTATATGTGTATGCACTTTACAATGCTTGATTCAAGTTTAAGGTGTGTACATTTTGAGTTTGACACATACTCACTGTTCCAATGTGCGTCATCACAGTATGACATATCCTCACGCACTTGGCATGAATGGTGTCTTTGATATAGAGTATTAGACCGCCGCCCTTTCTTTTACTTCTCGATGATGGGAATGGTTCGTATCCGATAATATCGAACATTTTTACCTGCGGCACGCAGGTCTACGAGAGGCTCGCGTTGTTGTTGTTGTTGTTGTTCTTGTTCTTCTTCTTGTGACTTTTTGAAATACGCATGCGCTAAGAGAGTGTGATCTCTGCCACACTTTTCTTTTCAACCTCCGATCTCACATGACAACCCTGTCTTCAGGCACATTTGAATTCATTTGCAACTATATTTGGTGGAATGAATTATTACTTCGTTGAATTCTATTCAGACATCAATTCTTTTACGTCAACACGCTAAAAAAAAAAAAGCTGTCGATCCACACATCAGTCATTGTTTTCAGATATTACCATTTTCACTGAACAGTAATTACACGTATATAATCTTTAAGATCCTTGAATTGCCTATATACCAAGGAAGATGAGCCGCAACCGCGTCAGTGGTTCGGCTAATTTGCATACAGTGATAGGCGACTGCCTTAGTAAGTTGAAAAATAAGTTAACTACATCTATAACTCATTTTATCTACCCAATCTAGATAATTCACAAATTGGTGAAGAAGTAGATAAGCAACGCATTGTCATTATGATTAACATTGAATAATACTTGGTATCAAATTATAGATCATGCATCATAAAAACAAACGCAACAATTACGTTTCAGAAGTTAGGGACAAACTCACCAACTTTCGTCGAATAAAGATGTTTAACTTATAGAAAGGACAATTTGGTATCATGTTTAACTTTATCCCCCCAAGCAATTCGCATATATGGAAATATGTTTTGAAAGGAAGAATAAGTTAACCCTCTGTGGGAATCGAAACAATGACCCTCCAATCACTGGAGATGAACTTACTGTCTTAGCGAAACCGACTCATTGATAATACTCAAAACTGATTTTATGCGCAACTGGGGTTTTTATACAGAAATCACTATTTTGTATTTAATGAGTTAGACAACCCTATGAGCGAACAATACATCATAGTTGTAGAGTTTTTATTGTGCACTTTCGGTTACAAGTATGAACTTTGGCACATGGCTATTTTGAATGGTCCTCTTTCGGAACACAGCCTCTCTATCCTCATTCTCGCAAGCCAGGGACTCGCTTCGCTGGTATTGATGTTCTCCTCCTCTTCGGCACTCAGAATCCCTTTAGATTCGCTCCCGTGGATTCAATACTTATGTGTATCAGCAGATAATGGGCAGAAACATATTGCATTTCACA
>JAVTVY010033416.1:0-14821 GCA_036873755.1 Hanleya hanleyi
CAAATTATACTATGAATAGCATTGGAAAACAGAAAATATTTAACAACGTTAACCTTCTCTGTACCGAATCGGTACCATTGTAACAATAAATGAAAATCAACCTGTCTATTGATTAACCAGTTAGTCTGTCAGTGGCTTACGTTTATTGCGAATTTCTGGTCAAATATTTTAACCGTATTACGTCTTGTTCGAAAGCTCGGAGTATCGCCTTTGAAAGTACGTAGCCGATTGATAAGTATTTCATGGTTTCATTATGACAGTTTTGATACCAGTTTGGGAATTTTAAAACTACCGTTACAGAGAGAACTAAGACATACCTTCCTCAATAATGGACGCCGTATTCCTTATTTAAATAAATTATTACATTCAAAATCTACTGACAAGGTTTCAAACAAGGATTCATTCAGATCAACCGTCTCTCCAAAATGAAATATGCTATAGCATAGGCTGCCCAGACATGAAGCACAATAATAGAATCATACAAGAGTAGACTGATTCCGAAGCTACTTGTGGAAACCTGGACTTGAGTAATGTTCAACATATATATACTTAGTGCCATTATACACTGCGATGGCACAACATATACACTTTTGAAACACTGCTATAACAGGATGGAAGTTGAGCTCAGTGGCTCGGAGTGTTGACCTGCGTTTACTTGATTGCATTATTGTGTGGAGTAATGCATTATTTTTTGGTACACTGTAATATTAGTTCATTATTGAATGCTTAAAACAGATTTTAAGTCAATTCCTTTCGACATTAACATACTGAGAGTCATCTGAAATTTTGGAAATCCCGTGACCATTAAGACTACACGGTGTGATATAATCCCTGTTGGGTGCATCTGAGATAATTTGGCTCTCATGTGATCTCGGAATATCGTTGAACTCATAACCATCATTTGTAGCCGGTTCAGAGTCAACACGTTCATTACTGTGAACAGAAGCTGTTACAGTTGGCACATTCACAGTTTCATAGTCACAGTTTTGTACCAGGCTAGTGCCTCTTGCCGCCTGGCTTGATTCCTGCTCTCCATATCTGTGTGACAAACCGTCATAAACAGGGGGCGAAGAAACAGAAAGGATATTCAGAGATGCGTAACCATCAAGATGATGCTCTTCTTCTGCAATGCCGGACGTCGATCTGTTCTTTAATGTTCGCCTCCTGAATACAAAATTGTACAGAGGGATGTAATCCTTATTATCAGATGAACAAATACCACAGCTTTAGGACCAAGGTGTTATATTACAAAAGTCGAGTCGTTGAATCTACCAGCGAGGTTATAACCTGACATGTAATCGGCGTACTTACAGTTCGGTAGTCGAGCAGCTAGACCATAAAAGAGGTTGAAGTGACCCTCGAAAGGGGTCAGCGTGATGACTTCAAACGGTGTAATAACTGCACATCTCTCAAGAAATTTTACTGACAATTCTGACCCCAAGTCATACAAATTTTCTACATGATTTATTGAAAGTGTTGGCCCCTTTTCTGTTGATCTTGTAAATTGATTTATTTAGATTGACGACACAGATTTATCATATAGAGGCCTTGTTTCCGTTTTCATTGGGGGATTTACTGACAAGACAGATACGGACTAGAAGATAAACAGACTAACGATGCCCTGCCTTCCATTTAACGGAAATGCCGGTTTCCGATGTCGGTCTCAGACAAATCTGGGTAGCAGATTTTCCCAAATGCTCTCTCTCTAAGCTACAAATTGGAGGCATGTTCTTAATTAGTGATAACTGGTGCAAATTCGGTAAATAAGCACCAAAGTACCTAACTATGTTTCATATTTAATAGAGATATAGCTCGGCGTTGGATCAAAGAAACTACCCAGACATCCACTGGTCAAGCCCCAATGTGGTCAATCTTCCATACGCACTACGTCTGAAACCGGTATTGATCTTCAATTGGATCGACCGCGCTGGATCATGGGTGTTTTGTGCTGGCGTTATATAAGGAATCGCTTTAAACCAGTTAGAAACAGCAAAAAAATTGCTCCATGCTGTAGATATAGGCAGGAGGGGAATATTACGAGGTACAGCGGAAGTCAAGCGTTAGTGTCACCATCGGCTCGCTGAAGCAGACAAGTTGATGCTCTTCGTATATCTTCCTTAACCGTGGCATATTTTGCTTCCATATACACTGCAACGTCATTCGTTCTTCGAGAGAATTTGTAGATAGTAGGGCACTTATGGGGTACACAATATTTGTTACTGAGATATTGTATAGTGTTGTATTTAACTCATTGAATGTGTCTGCTCTCTCTTGCGGGATTATGAAAAAATCAGGAAGAAATGAAAAGAGAGCTTGCTTCCATTCTCGAGTGTTTGGTGTGTTTAATGGGTAGGTAGTCCACAGCAATAGAGCATGCTGGTTTTAGTCATATTCATTGGGTTGGATAGACTTGTGTTCTCCGGTGCCACCAACGGAACAGTTGGTATAGATGCATACATGGTAAAGCGAATATAGAAATGCATTTCCCATCAAGATTGAGAAAATAGCAGTTTTCTCATTCAGTAAATGAACATTGTTGTAAAGTTAAAGTAATGAGGCCTGGGATCAATTATTCCGTCCACTCATTTAGATGGAGCGTTGCAATGGCGACTATTTTGTAACTGTTCATCCCACGAGCACAGCCTTGCAGATTGCAACACAAGAAGACTGGTTGAATGAAAACGTTCATGGAGCAAGAAACTCAGTTACCTTCGCACAAGACAGAATGTGATTACGATGACACACCCAATCAATATCACAACTCCGACACCAACTCCAACTCCCAACTGCCAATCAGTTTCTGCAAAAATAGGGCAAAGAACATTATAACATTGGTTGATTTATTATAATCATTTCGTTTTCGTTTGAACGTGAAAGACTCAATATATTCCTGATATGAGATGCTACACACTTTGTATGGTATTTATTTTCTAAAACTAAACTCTCGGGAACGGGAAAGCTGGAAATTGAGCGTATGAAAACTTCACGTATTCTACATGATTTAAGATACTTGATCACAAAGGTTGTAAACAGCGATTACTTTATGTTATTGTGGTTTAATGCCTCTTTTTGTGCCTCAGTCTGCTAAGAAATCTTTCACCATTGCACGTAAATGTAGGACTAACTTTGTGCCTATAAAGGGACACCATACAAGAGGTTGATCTGTGTGGATGTATACATCGCGTAGTCATGCTCCATATATTTTGGCAACAGATGTTCGCCACGGAATAAAAGAATCATCAGCAACACAAAATCAGAATATATATATATTTGATTATTTCTGCATATAATGAGCATTATTTACCTCCAGTGTTTGCGGCCTCAGTTGGTTGACTAATTTCGGTAGATGAATTTACTGCAAAAATAAGTGAAGGGCCAACTTTTGTACCGAGCAGCAGCATATAAGTCCGAAGAAAGGGCAAATTTGCATGTTTCTATAAGAACATTTTGGAATGATAACAATTCTGTTTAAAGCTTGAATAACCAGAGATGAAGCTGAGTATCTACAGCACGATGAATGAGTTTCAATATGAGTAAATTTAAAGCTCTGGACAATTTACGAAGAATTGTTGAGGGTGATTGTTGTTTATTATTTGCCAACAGGCAAAACATATATTATATGAAATAATAATTACCTCCCGAGTCAAACAAAATAAAAATCCGCTGGGGATTCACGATTAATCTGCATGAAATATTATTGATCCGTCAAAGTTTGAAATTTTCTCCATGCAGCAATTATATGGGCGAAGAATGTCGAAGAATATTGAGTGCTATTCTAATTTGACAGTGCATTTGAGATCAATTACGTCACTCGCTAAGCAAGTCAGCATTAACTACATGATGATACTACACCAATGTTTACTCGTTTCCCAAAATTCTCAACAATGAATAATACCACACGATGGCCAGGGACAGGTGTGAAAGTCCTAGTTAGTATTCGAAAATTTTAATATTTCTCCAAGTTATTCTCGGATGGCATGCTCTGAAGATTAAGACTTCTTCTCCCATATTTATTGTCAACTCTGTGGTTCCATTTAGTAAAGCCGCTGATTATGACAGATAGTCTATGATCATTTATGCTAGGGACGTATATTTGCTTACGAATGCAGCAAAGTTGCTTCTCTGGGTATGTAACCTGGTGATAGAGGAAATATTTAGCTCATGATGATCAATAATCGCTAAAACTGAACATAATGCGGAACGAAATTACCATACATAAGAGAGTTACCTGTATTAGATATGTCGGTTGTGGTTAAAGGTGTACTATTGGGATCACGACTCGTACAGTGGTATGAACCGTCTGTGTTGATACATCGCATCTCACCACATTTGTTTACATCTTCACATTCGTCAATATCTATGTTCGAAATATCGATTACATATTTGATAGTATCAGTGAAATATTGTTGTGGAAACGAAGACCAATTATTTACGACGAAGTTAGGGGGGAAAAAGAAAGTCAAGTTGGAATATTTAGTTGCTTCAACTGATTATATTCTTAACAAACAAATCTTGTTATCATTACGTTAAATGTTAGAACAATGTTATATGTTGCACACACGAATCCTCTGGAATCACTCGATATTTACCTTGGCAGGTACTGCTGCCCAAAGTCGAAGATTTGTATCCCTCCTTACAGTCACACACATGGGAACCAATTGTATTTCTGCATTTCTCTTTGACAGAACACTTCGTTTGGGCATTAGCACATTCGTCAACATCTATCCAAACGTTTTATATGTACATGTTAACAAACCAGTTAGTATTAACCTTATAGATATAGGAAGCATTTGAGAAAGTGAATATTTTTCTTCATAAATCGGATATATGCATATCAAAACTATCGACGTCGTTGCAATCACACATTATTTGCTATATTAAACTTTGGATTACCTGAATGAAAATTGAGATGTCGATGATACATTCATCGGCTGAACTTTATTTCAGAATGCACAGAAAAATTGCCATTCCAACTTTGAGATCATTAGATAGTATAACTGCAATATTGCAATATTTTACTGATTTGAGAAAACCAGTTTACCTGTACATACTCCAGTTGAAGATTGTTCATAGACTGGTGTCCGGCACAAACAACGATACAATAATCCGATTGTTAGGTTGCAAGTTGCGCCCAATGGACATGAGCCGGACGGACATCTTTCTTAAAACAATATTAAGATTATTTATTCACACAGAGTAATTTCCAGAAGCAGTTCGAGGTGTTTAACTGTCTCCTGTAATAAAATCTTGGTCTGGTTGTTTTAGTTTTTAGTTTTATTTTAAATTATCCTATTAAACACATCGTAATGGACCTAAACATTGTTGATCTCAGGGGATATACATGAGGGAGGCAACTGCTACTTCATAGGCGGTGGATGCGGAAGGGTCTTTCTGCCTTCCCAAGTTTTAAGATCAACTCAGAATTGCATACTGAATGTTCATTGCTGCTGTAATATAGTTTCCATGCAGTGAAACATGCGAATTATGTAAGCGATATGCAACCCCAAGCGACATCTCAAGGCATATTATCTGCAAACCAAATTTGACGAGAATCTGAAGGCGTCCTCATCCTATTGCCTGGAAACCAAATTTTAAATTTGTCACTAGGTGTCGCCACCTGTACGTGCAAGTGGGCGAGACGCAATCCCAAGCACCATGGTATGGTATCAGCATACGAACTTTAGAAAGAATCTTGAAAGGGGTCTTCAAGTTATTGCCTGGAAACCAAATTTAGATTTTGCCACCAGGTGTCGCCACCTTTAGGCACAAGTGTGCAAAACACAATCCCAAGTGGCATCTTATGGCATATGAATACCAAATTTGAGAAGAATCCGATGAGCAATTGTTAAATTATTGTCCGGAAACAAATTTCGGATGTTTCCACCAAGTGTCTCCACCTGTAGCAGAAGCAGGCGAAATACAACCCCACGAGACTTCTCATAGCATTGTATCTGCATATATAGGGCAATCATCTCCTGGCATGGTACATGCATGCTAAATTTGAGGAGATTCCGATGGGCTGTTCTCAAGTTAATTGCCGAAAACAAATTTTAACACCATGTGATGCAACCTGTAGGCGCAAGTGAGCGAAACGCAATCTCAAGCGACATCTTATGTCATGGTATTACCCGGAAACAAATTTTTGGATTTTCCTACCAGGTGGCGCCACCTGTAATGCAAGTGAGTGAAAGGCAATCCTATATGCAACATCTCCGAGCCTGGTACATCATACATGCATGCTAAATTTGAGACGAATCCGATGAGCATGCAGTTCTCAACTTATTGGCTGAAAACAAATTTCAGATTTTGTCATCAAGTGGCATCACCTGTAAGCAGAAGTGGATGAAACGCAATCGCAAGCAACATCTCATGGCAAGGTACAATGTATGTATGCCTAACTTGGGAATAATTCGATGAGCAGTTATCTAGTTATTGCCCGGAAACCAAATTTAGAAGTTGCCACCAGGTGGCGCCACCTGTATGTGCAAGTGGGCGAAAATCAATTCCAAGCGACATTTCAAAGCGTTTCAAAGTTTCCGCCTGCAGCACAAAAGTACGGAAAGAACCCTAGTGGAACCACCTACAGGCAGATCTTTCTGAAATACAATACCAATCAGCATCTTGTCTCAAGGAATGTATATGCCAAATATTAAAGAAATTCGACAAAGCATTTGGAACTTATCGCTTGTGAAGAATTTGAATTGACAACCACGGACACGACGAAAAGACTGGAACAAGACCCAGTTTCGTCACCTTCAAGTGGATCTTGCTGAAACGCAATATCAACCCACGTCTGGTCACAAGGAATGTATATTTCAAATTTCAGAGGAATCGGACAAAGCATTTGGAAGTTATCCTGACAACCATGAACTGGAACGGACCTTCAGACAAATGTTGCTGAAATGCAGTAGCAACTGGAGTCTTGTCGCAAGGAATGCGTTTGGAAGTTATCGCATGCAAATAATTTGAACCGACATCCACTGACAGGAATGGACATGAGGAAGCGAGAGCCAGTGGCGACACCTTCACGCAGATGTTGCTGAAATGCAATAGCGGCCGGTGTCTTGTCGCAAGGAATGCGTATGCCGAATTTCGGGAGAATCCGACAAAGCGTTTGTACGTTATCGCTTGCGAAAAATGTGAGCGGACGTCGACGTGCATCCACGGACACAAAGAAGCAAGACCCATTTTGACCTAGTGGTGCCACCTTCAGGCAGATGTAGCTGAAATGCAATACCAACTAGCGTCTTGTCGCAAGGAATGCGTATGCCGAATTTCGGGAGA
This sequence comes from Hanleya hanleyi, assembly GCA_036873755.1. Classification (NCBI taxonomy): domain Eukaryota; kingdom Metazoa; phylum Mollusca; class Polyplacophora; order Lepidopleurida; family Hanleyidae; genus Hanleya; species Hanleya hanleyi. The sequence continues at coordinate 7,285 of JAVTVY010033416.1, forward strand.
ATCCGACAAAGCATTTGGACGTTATCGCTTGTGAAAAATGTAACGTTCACGGACGTCCCCCGACACAAAGAAGCAAGACCCATTTTGACAATAGCAATTCACCGTAATGCAGTCTCGGTAATAATGGCTGGTGCAGTGTGAAACATCTTTCGACGATTCGTGAATCTCTGATGGATTTTCTGTTTTTCTGAACTTTCGTCGACAATCCACCGTGTGCCCTGTCATTAACCTTTGCAAAATCCTGTGAAAGTCATTCAGAAAAACAAAAGCGATCTTGTCTTCCAAAAACTAATAATCTCAGTCTGTTTGTATTTAAAAATAGTTTTCCAGATACATTGTATTGAATTATTCTTGTCACAATGTTTACTTTTCACATTTTTGAGAAAAGCATTTTCCAATTGCTTCACGGGTGTGGTGTTAACACGTCATGCCACAAATACGCCATCCACCGCATCTCAAAAGTGTTCCTTGAATTTGAGATCTGAGAATCTTCGACGATGGCTTTAATGGTTTTAACATAATGAAATAATGATACACTCTCATCGCACACTGTGTCGAGCTGGAAGGTCACATGCCACGTTTAAAAATTTCCAAATTTTTGGTCATATTTTGATTGAATGGACGGAAAAAGATGAATTGGTTTGGTAATAAAACAATTAAACCTTAAGGTCAATTTAGAAGATAATGGAAACTCAGTGAACGATGGCCAATCCTGAAAACAGTTTTCGTTTATGTTCCTTAATTTTGATGCTGTTCTCAGAAAATTATGACGTCATCTAGGCACAGTTTCCGGTACCCATATGCATGATATGTGGTGTCTATGGTCGTGAATGTCATCGGGTGTACAAAGTCCCGACGTGTCCACTTTAATGGAACGGAAGCGTAACATTATCTCGTGACGTCATGCGTCAAATATATCAACCTGACAGTCCGGACACCAGATGGCTCGAATAAGAAAAAAATATTGATATGATAGTGACATAGGCTCCATAACTTAATTACATGTAGTAATAATTTAATTCATGAAGTATTTGTCATTTGCAGAAGCTGGTGTATCTGCCACTTACATGGGAAAGTAATGACACAGTTCGAGTGGCGCCATTCCATTTTTGTCGGAAGGTTTATGTATGACATAATGCTTGTTTGTTTCGTAGATCTACCTTATTAGATTAATGAGTCTTCATTTGCTTTGATTACCGTGGTTCTTATCGGTGTATTTGTTGTATAACTGTTAGAAATGTACCATGAATGCATCGATATTGGTAGTCTAATTTATCTTGAAGATCTCAGAATGAGGTTTTCTAAATTGACTATTATATTTTAAATAGTGAAATCTTAGAATATTCAAAGTGCCTTGGGTAGTGAGACTAGATGCCGTCACCGATTGAAGAGCACCACGGCATAATCAAAAAGAAATAATCAGGAAGCTCTCTTCTCCTGTATATGCTAGTTTTCAAATATTTTTATTATTTAGGTTAACTTATATTCGGCCAATGCGAGAAGTATGTTATGTGAATGGAAAGTTCATTGTTTTAAATCGGTATATTGGATATTGAAATTTCGTTGCATTTCACCTTTAACCCTCAAATCATCTTTTAGGAGTTTATGTCATAGCAGATATTATGGTAAAACAACTTTTCAAATCATCCCAGCATCCCACGTCTCCTGATGCAAACGCCAAGTAGCAACTTCACCGTGCAGTTATGTCTATTAGTGCTCACACTATTCTCCTAAAGCAAACGGAAGCCGCTTTTTGTACAGAATACAATTATTTCTCGATTAATGGGTTAAAAACCCTTGCAACAAATATACCGTGACGTTTTTATTCACCAGGGAAAACTTGTAACTGAAAAGAATACAATGTAACTGAAAACATATTATAAATCCGCAAAGATCATCATGGACAGTTTTTTTCTGGTTTTGATTCCAATTAACGTTCTCCGGCATTTGAATAGATTAATGACAGGACGTCTGCTGTAGTTCACTGTTCGGATTCCAATGCAGATAGATTGTGGGGGAAATCCAAAGAAAACAGGAAATCATTCGGAGATTCAAGAACCGTCGAGAATAATACTTTAGAAGCAATCTCATTCGCCAGAACTTGAAGCTGTCTTTGTCAAGTATGTTATGACGTAAAATGGACATCCCTTGTTATAGCTTACTTAGGCAATACTTGACTGTTTTGTTAGACGGTAGCTCCTGTATAGTCGCAAAATCCGACCGACATATGCAGTCTCCAGATATAGGATTCCCACACTGTGCTCCATACCCACACGCAGATGGACCACAGTCTTCTGAATAAAATATAACAAAGTATTTGTTGTGTGAATGAATGAAAGTAATTGTGTATGTATATGGCTTGACCAGGTTCGTTTGTCTATATAGTGTTACCAGTACACTGGATAATGCTATTGGAGTAATCTTCATGGACCCACTCTAAAGGACCCATTGGACATGACAAAGGACTGATGGACCACAAAATGTAAAACATAAACACAGTAAAATAGAGCAAAATATATTGTACATTTCAAAGAAGAAACACGAATCAACAAGATTAAAATATTCGTATTTCTTCTATGAAATGAAGACCCTCGCTCAATATATAGGTTCCCGTGGCCTCCTGTGAGTCGTGTCACAGCGTAACAGGTTCGTACTGCATTCGTACTCAAATCGTACTGCATACGTATTTATTCGTAGCAGATTATCGAGCATTCGTAGTGAGTTCGCGGGCTGTCGTACAAGGAACCTACGGCATGCGTAAGGTATTTGTAGGACAGTTTCAATGAGGCCTCTACAGGCGAATTGACACGAGTCGATACAAGTAAAATATCGTGATCATTGGCCGGCATTCTCCACCCAATTCTTGACAGTGTGAGTAGCGCTTTAGTTTTGACGGTAAAGATCGCGCCTGTGAGATTGTTAAAATGGGCCTGTAAAGCTCCGAAACGGAACCTCTCCAAAGAGAGCGGAGCGAGATTTGTGATGTTGACAGGATAAATATCATCTCCAGCCCTAATTAAAACACCTACGCCATCGAAGACTGACTCAACCCATAACATAGGAAAATTTGCTAAGCAATATATGGAGCTTAAAAAGACAAAAAATGGATTAACAATCAAGTATCAATTAGGCAATGGGTAGTCTTTAATATTAGTGTTTTATATACACATAACAAATCAAAGCATGAACTGTTCATATTGCGCAAGCGATCCGAAAAAATATCATCACAAATAGTCCGACAGAGACGAGAAATCTTGAAAGGTATTCGATTTTTGATATATAGGCTGGAATTTGGTGATAGTGATGGTGTATGCAGTGATCGCGAAAATGGTATGTGATCATTTGGCAAAATGTGCGCATTTGACTCGATATCTGATGAATGAGATATACAGTCCAGTGACTGGTGAAAATTCGTGACATAGTGGATTAAATTTCCACAGTTCATGTACACATCATTCATAATCATTCAAAGAGGATGCCAGTCCTGGGTGAACTACTTCTTATGAAAATCCAAGATGGCGTCCAAGATGGCTACCAAGCATACAAATACCAATATTTCTCGCAAACCGCAGTGTGTCAAGTTATCTGCCTATCACATTCAACTTTCACAGTATCATAAGCAAAGGGGCTCACTTGCAGCGTTACATAGTAGTTCACCGTAGTGTCTTTCCATCTAATGCAGGGTCGCATGCTGATAGCAAAATACGAGCGTAGCGTGCAAGATCTATGGCGTTACGTTTCGTAACTTGTGTCTAATTCCGCTTAACCCAGGGCTAGGGGCCGTATGAACCCACGTACTTCAAGATCCTCATGGTACTCATATGAACAGTCACAATCAAAGCGTGACTGAGATACATCATTCTTTAGATGACGACTTTACAACGAATATTATGGATTAAGAAAACTGATCAGCGATACGGATTTGATATTTTTGGAACATCATGATGTCTTGCCGGCATCATTGAAAACTGTTGACCGCTTCTCTCTTGCAGGAAACAAGCCTATGTTTATGTATACTATGATTGTCTTTTTGAATTTGGTGCTAATACTGTTATATGGAATATGGAATAGGTATTTGGATTATGGACGTGGATATTCTTTAACGGACGACGGCTGAATTATGAATGACGGACCAGACGCTTGTAATCCTGAATTCATATCCAGACAAAGTTTTTTTTATAGGCTTGAAATTCTGCTAAACACTAAACAACTAGCTTGCTAGGCTAGCCACGGGGTTAGTTGTGGTTGACAGCTATGTGGCACTCCGTTTTTAGGAGGATTGTTGTTAGGTCGGGTCCAGTTAACACAATAACATCATTAAACAATATAAAACTATAGGCAGACTTTAATGGGAACAGTTTTTGCAAGACTATTAAAAACATCTTCAAAACGTTTTTGGAAACTATTTTTAATGGCGTAATAAACGTGTCATAATTTCCCTTCAAGATGCTTCAAGATGATTTAGCTCAGAAATGGCTCTAAACCACTGGACAAATATGGGGGAACTATGCGTAGATACGAGAAAAAATGGAACGATTTCGCGCGTGTAAAGGACCATGTAGGTTGGAAGAGTTTAAGAAAGAACTGCCTCATATGACATCATGGAAAAGCCATAGCAAATGCAATCTGCAAATTCCTTGAAAAGTAAAAGGCATAATGTTGCATGAAAGGAAGATTCATCGGGGAAATAACATGACTCATTCATGGCGTATGTCTTTTGCAGAAGGAAATAACAGACGAAGTCTCATTTAGCTGATATATTTCGAAGTCTCTGATGTGATAAGACGATAAAAGGGGTGTGCGATTTAACAGTAGGCAGTTTAGTTGGCCATGAGATGAGTGGGCATACACACTGACTGTTTGTTATACGGCCTCATTGACATTTGTCCACGATAACTTGAGTGCATTACGACGTCATCATGTGCAAACTATTATGGAGAAAATTAGAAGTTCTTTAAAGCTTGATATATTATAGATATACACGTATTATTTCATCTTGTTATACATGATGCAAAAAGAAAATTCATTCCGAACCCACTGATTTTTGACAAGCCCCAAAGTAGACAATTATTTAAAATGAACAGATTTTAGTTATTGTATCTGTTAAATATTTTGTTTGAGACCAGATTATTTTTACGCCCCCGTTAAGTTACAACCACCGGGATTATAGATGTTTTAATAGCTGGTATAATTATACATTCGACAAACCCCTGAAATTACAATGACGAAAAAAAGGCAGACACGAGCCATCTCGTGTATACACGAGAATTTAGTATATTGAGAGAAAGATATTTAGACAGATGGTTCTAAAGATGGTGACAAAGTAGCGTGTGCTACTATCTTTAGTTCCGAAACTAAAACCTGTCAACTTACAGGTAAAAGTTCGATTTTCACTGCCGAAGACAGAGCTCTATCGTCAGCTTTAGAAGATAATGAGTGTACTATAAGAGGGAAATATGTCATATTCTCAGATTCGCTATCATGCCTTCAAGCGTTTGAGAGTGGAACTTCAACTCACCCCACCATCTTGAACATTCTACAATTAAAGGACCGTAGATTTCATCAACAGATTTATGTTGTGTTTTGTTGGTTGCTTAGGCACGTTGGCATCAAAATAAATACTGAAGCTGCAGAAATGGCTAAAGCAGCCCTAGATAACGAGGTTGCTCCTGTTGGAATCCCTGTTTTTGTTGGAAAACTTAGAATTTTGTTTGGTGGTCGCTATATAGCTGAAATATTGCTGAACGCGACGCTAATTCTTAATTCTCTCTCTCGCTTTGTCCCCACACTTCTCCTTTCTCTATAGACTACCTGTACGGAAATGTCCTGGTGATATGAATAATGTGCCCCAACTGCATAAATATGGTGAAAAGGGTATTAGAACGATCAGCGATTGTTTAGCGGCACAGTTGACCAGTCAGTTGTGGAATTAGTCTAACCGACTGTGGCTCATGTATTTACACCTGCATTGTGTATATCTATCTATCCCTCTTTTTAAATATCATGAACGGGCGCACTATAGACATGGACAGAGAAAGTTTAATCGACAGACGATTCACGATAAAACTACAGTGAAATTCTTAGTGGATTTAATCCTATCCGGCCTGGACTTTTTGAAACCTGTCTAGGCCCGCGAGGTGGGGGGTGTGATGGCCCCCCTAATTATTTTTTTTACCTCTCGAACGCAGTGATTTTTCGGTCAGATTTTTCAATTTTTTATATTTAAGCAATTTCTCCACAAATACTGTATGATAAATTAGTAAATATGAATGTGATGTGAAATAAAATAGTTTTTGCCCACTTGTCATCGCGGAAAGGCAGAAATTTTGGAGAAAAATGACGAAAACATCACTTTTCTGGTACCCCCAGTGGCCGCCATCTTGAATTCACCCATCATTCTCTGCTCGGGGGGTTATGCAATTAGGCTAAAAATAATCCCGATATGACAAACTATAAACTCACAGAGTATCAGCTCTCAATTTTTTGTCGTTCCGGAGATAGTACAGAAAGTTTGATAGGGGAGGGGGAGCATTTTGGCTAATTAACAAGCCCAAAAAGTTACTGCATTCGTCACATCTGGGGACAATGAAACAAATGACTGGAGCTGCAATCTGTGCCATTCGAATACATAATATCACCAAATGTAATTAAAGTATGTCAAGATATATTTTATTTTCGATTGTATTCGATTGATCGAAACACCCCAAGGCTGGCTATTCTTTTGCATTTGTTCCAGAATTCTGAATGGTTACCAGCTGCTTCGAATGACTCATCAACTTGAATTAAGCATGGTTAACTCAACAGTCACCATTCAAAGTTTATCAAATTATGTGATAAGTATCGTGCAAGATCACACCCCTAGCATGTGTCCTCATACGTTTACCCCGGCGCTAAGGGTCGTTTAAATGGAATGTTTTTTATATCTCCATGGTGCTCAAATGGACGTCGACAATCAAAGCGCGTCTGATATACATAATACACTAGAAAACGACAGAGAAATTCATTTGGATATAGAATACTGGTCAGTGACCATGAATTTACTTATTTATTGTGTGTTTTTAAATTTATATTTTATGAATATTTGGAATTGACGCTAACAGTCGTACGATAAAGGTCTTTCCTTTATAGACACAGAAATTATTTTGTTGACGACGGCTAAATATTGATTGTCGGCTCTGACGCCCATACTTATATGTAGCTTAATACGATATATACATATTATATTATTATCAAAGAAGTTCTGCTCTACTGACCCAACATACAACAAACAAAGTTCAAATTAGAGAGCAAATGACATCTTCTCCACGATATAATTTGCTACCACAAAATCAATATTTTGTGAACCAGTGATAAAAGACATTCGTATAGCCATAATAGTACCCGAACCATGCCTCCTCGCTAAATAGCGACGGAAATAGTTGGAATATTCCATTCACATAATTGCACTTACCTTGTCCCAGTATATTCACAGTGGTAATCGATGACAGGCACACCAGGAAAAGGAATCTGTATAACATGATATTCTTCTGTGTAATTT
>JAVTVY010033417.1:0-14047 GCA_036873755.1 Hanleya hanleyi
ACGCGGAAGAGTTGGGATCGAAAATTGGAGAGTGGGAATCCACTTCTGTGGAAAGGAAGGAACACATGTAAGCAATGTTTTGTATTGTTTCGGTTCGAAACACAACAATCCTATCGCCACAAACTTAGTTGTGATAAATATGACGCCGCGATACTTGCCCTGATCTATCGTGCTGTGGGGTGATTTAAGTGTTTTATAATCTGACCAACACGTGGACGAATACAGTGGAAATGAACATGACTTACATGAGAATAAACATTCGGCAACAAAAGACAACGGTTGCTGTCGAAAGACTGCGCTCGAGTAAGAGCCGTAGTAATCGATTAGACCAGCATACGAAATTCTCTATTGCGATGGGATGAACATTCGAAATCTTTTGTCATTCTAAAAGTAATATGCTAATGTTCAAAGTTTACGCTGTTGTAAAAACCGTAATATTCTCGACATGGATTGGATTAATCAATATATGAATCCGTTTAGCTCGTCGTTCATACGTTAATTACGTAATGCCTTTGAAGCTTTATCGAGTTGCGATGTACTCAAGCCCTTCCTCGTCGTTAAATAATATAATCAATTCATTTTTTTTATTCAGCAGTAGTGGATCAGGTTCTAGTTACAGTCTCCTTTAAAAATGTGCTGTGTTGTATCCATGGATGCCGGCTGCCCAAGTTTATGAAAAAGCAATCAATTTTAATCACTTATTTACAATATACAGTCAGTTTGTTTCTGTCTACTACAGATTTCCATTGCTCCTGACTACAGGAATGAGGACAAGAAATAAGTCTAAAACTTGCCTGATAATCAAGCTAGCCATATCTAGGTTGTCATATCATGTTCTAGGTTGATCAGTTTCTTCAACAATCGTGTTAAACATACATTTCCCGAACTTGATCCGAATGTCTTTCCATCGCATATAGGTGTCACGTCGAACTAAAAGTACATTTTTAAAACAATATCAGAAAGAAAAATCAATCAGTCAAGACATTGATTCACTTTGCTAATAATTAAAAATCAAATCAATAGGAAACCAATATGTCAATATTTTTTGTATACTTCGAAAGTATGTTGCCAAGGCTGTGATTGGAGGCTTCAGTTGTATTCAATACATACATGAGGTAATCATTTCTAAGGTAATATATCTTCTTATCAGCTTATTTTTATGCAATACCGCATATTATGTTTTACTCGATTTGGGCTGTGTGATCTTGGCTTGTTTCGTTATTTGGGTGGACAAAAAAGCTGGTCTGTGGAAAAATCTAATTCTGTGTTACGCTAGCCACTGAAAGACACCATTAGGTAATCAAATGTCGTAAATGATCTCTATGTATTACGTTAAAGGTTTGCCATGCCGAACCACCTTTTCGCAATCGCTATTTCCACGAAGTTTTCACTGACACTAACATGAGCCTTCGGAGGAAAGGCTAATATTCAACAAATCATTACCTCTCAAACAAACAGTTTAAATTATTTAACAGCTAATGTAATAACACGATACACACGTCGTTCTGCGAAAGGCAGAGTTGGCCTTTTTGTTTCATGAGAATAAATAGGCACATCATGTGTAATAAATCAGTCTACTAGTTAAGCTACTCTGAAACTTGAGGTATACCTCTAGTTATGACCAGCGTTGCTTGGGGTTTGAATAAAGTAAACCACACAATTATTCCTAATGCTAATTTTCTATTATGTCGTTGATGGGAGTCACTAGGGCGTTATTCCACCACTTTTGTTGACATGACTAGAAAAAGTTGAAAATCTTTCCATTTGATCTTTGTTACATCCCTTACAAACATAAACGTGGGGATTGCGTAGGGAAAGTGCGGGGTATTGGTGGGCGCGTGGGGTTCGTGTGGGGCGAAGCGTTTTTTGGAACTTTCCTCGTGGGGATAACGTAGGGTTTGTGTGGGGCAGCTGTCCACGGTTATGCAAATTTAGCATAAATATGGGGATTATGTAGGGCGGATGTGGGGATTACGACGGGTGAATGGGCGACAGTTCTTAGAATTCAAAGTCCGCGTGGGGATGATGTAGGGCATAACTTTATCTGCTACATATTCAAAGTGTAACTTGGGGTTGGTGTAGGGAAAATGAACTTCGGAGTTAATCGATTGAGTTGTTTGTAGGGATTAGGTGGGGTGGATTTTTTCCAGCGCTCGTAGACAAAGTCCAATGTAGGGAATGTGCCGGGTTGTGCTGAAAGTTTAAGTCCGGCAGGCATGGGGATGATGTAGGGCAAAATGCTCGCCGTTTTCATAGCTTAAGATAAACGTGGGGATTTTGTTGGGCAAGCATTTTTTCATGCATAGTCTAAGACGATAGTGGGGTTGAAGTGGGGCGATATTTTATTTGCACGTATAGTGTGAGATATATGTGGGGATCATGCAGGCAGACTGTGAACTCTGTTTTCTTAAAACAGTAAAGATTTTGGGCCAGTTTCAGTTCAGTAGCGTCGAAAAGACGGACCCGCCATCCCACACAGTCAGAAAACAGGTGATGGGCCATGACTTTTTTGGGGTGATGGGGTCTGGTCATCACCCTTTTAGGGTGATGAGAAAAGGTGACGACAAAATCCATCACACTAAAAAGATGATGAAACCAGGCCATCACCATAAAAGGGTGATGAGATCCAGTCATGATGAACGACGAGTGGCCATCCTTGGTCATCACCCTAAAATGTTGATGAAATCTCATCACCTTTTTAGGGTGATGACAGATGAGTGGTGAGACAAGATCATCACCTTTATAAACAGCTATATCCAAATAAATATATTTACCTCTACAAAATTTCTGTAATATAACAGTTTCATTATACTGTAAATTGATATAATTTGTAATTTTACCCATATTAAATTGAATGGCTCGACAGACGTAATAGGTATAAAAAGATTATTTTTTCATTCACTTGTATTACTAATGGAAAATTTATTTACCCCTCACCAGGAAGATAAAGATTGACTTGGAAAGTCTATGTAATACGCATAATCTGAGATCAAGAGTTGTGTTTAGAAATCAAAGAGTTGTCCTTCTGGAAAATATTAATAGAATCTATGGTACCGAGCTGATGCCATCAACCCAGGCATTGCTATTTGGAAACGATGAAAAAAGTACAAAATTAAACATTGAAGCTCAGATATGTTTAGGTGAGTTTATCAAAACGACAAAACGATTTGAATAAGAATATAATTATACACAAAGCTAACAATAAAGAAAAAGTAACTACCCCTAGCAAATCCTAAGGGACCGATATTAGCATAATAACCACATACATATCTCTAGTCGTAGATGCGCATATGGTCATCCCGAGCACCCCCCTTCACCAATTAGCTGAATTATGTTTCGATATTGTTCTCTCCGTCCGTCACATGTTGTATTCAATATGTATGTAAGATTGTAATTAATGCTGTGTATTTCAAACTATGTAAAAGTGGGAGACGCAGTAATAAGTCTATCTTAATGCGCTCCAACAATGCACAAAATGCAATAAAGCATCATATAAACCAAGAGTTGTGCCCCCTGTCCTGTAGCTCTTTTGAACCTGTGGGTGAATTTGTTTGCACTAGACTGAAAGCGGTACGGCCCAGAATCTGACAGCGGGCGATAAAATGCCAAACTTTTTCTGTTGTGTTCCGGGCTGCAATGCCGCTGTTAAAAAACGGAACAAAGAGAGGAAATATCCATGGTTGAAGGATGTAACTTTTCACCCATTTCCCACCCGAGAGAAAAATGCGTTGCGTCGAAACTGGGTTCAAATGGTTCGACGCGAAGCGACATGGGCCATGATGCTGGGGACCAAACAAGTTTACCCGGCTTTGCTCCTTAGTTGAAGGAGGTGTTGGTCCAATTTCGCATAACCCGGTGCCAACATTATTCCCATGGAAGGTGGACGCCAAGAGACGGTTAGTTTCTTTCCCTGTGCCGTAGACAATCATTGTTGTTATATTTAGCTCTATCGCAACTCGGTATGGCTGCACGTTCTTGAACAATCAAAAACACTGCGGGCGGTTTGAGGCAAGTTTCCTGCTTGTCAACTGTCATCAATCTGAGAATTTGGGGTGGGGAGGGGTTTGAGTGAGTCGACTTGTACACATTATTTTTTGAAAAAAACAGACTTCTATCAACTTCAAGTTAAATATATTTATATATTATAACTTTAGTATTTTTATTTTATTTAAATTTTAAAAAATAATCAGGCGAGCCTGAAAGACATTTTTTTGAATTTTAAAGGGGGATACAAATTAAATTTGAATATAAACTAAACTATCTAATGTGATAGTGGCTTAAGACCTTATTTATTATCATTATTTCCAGATCCACAGCTTCTTCAATAAAGGCAGAATATCCAATTCATGTGCCAGTACAGACAAATGAGCAACAACCTATTGACCCAGTGGTGGTAATAAACCCGGAATACTTGTAATTGTATGTACTTGGTGAAACAGTCGTCAGTGAAGAGGGTATGGGTATCACAGAAGTGTTGACTAAATGTAAGTATACATAATCAACAGGTTAGGGAAAATCCCTTGATCGGGGTATTATCCCTTGATGAGGGTATTATACCTCGATCGAGGTATAGCCCTGTACCTCAAATGGGGTATAGGGCTATGTCAACTTCAGTTTTTTTATATTTATGGAAAATGTGGACATCCACACATACCCTGGACTGCATGGATCTTACGACAACATATTTGGCTTCATTGTTCCATGATTTTCAAAGCAACTTATTGCTCCGTTCATGCGACTAATCATTCAAAGTAGCCACTTTAATATTTCAAAAATGAAACATGGCTTCAAATGACATATTCAGGGAAATTTATTATGTAACTAAATAGCATGCTATGAGATAATTCCATCCCAAAGTTGCATGAATGTAGATGCATTGACTGATGAGTAAATTAGATTAAATGCACAATTTCCTAGCATGCACATACATGGCAGGGTCAGAATACCCAGAGCAGAGGTCTGTTTTTTATGTGCACATGCTAGCAGATTAGATTATGGGTCTGTCAATTAATCTTGATTTATTAACTAGGCATTGGCTTTCAAATCCTGCAATTTGCGCATGACCTTCCGGACATCGAAGTATGCCATCACATGCCATTTTCATTTACAGAATAAATTTCACCAAATATGTCATTTGAAGCCATCTTTCATTTTTGAAATATTGAAATGGCTAATTTAAATGATTAGTCGCATTAAACGAAGCAATAAATTGATGTGAAAAACATGGAACAATGAAGTCATAGATGTTGTTGAAAGATTCATGCAGTCCGGGGTATGTGTGGATGTCCACATTATCCATAAATATATAAAAGCTGAAGTTGACATAGCCCTATACCCCATTCGAGATATAGGTCTATACCTCGATCAAGGTATTTTCCCCAACCTGATCAACCTGTGTAAGTTTCAAGAGTTATATGCAAAGCTTCCAAACACTTTTTTTTATCAGGGACTGTTGTCCAGTGCAATGTATTGCATGAAATGCCCACAGTGAGGCCACAACACGTACATGTATCATACATGGGAGATAATCCAACAATAGGTAGTTGAATGAACATAAAAGATTATTTGATACATTATGTATACTGATATGAACTAGTCAAGTTTTGACAAATTATTCCACCTAGTCACAAAACAATTGTAAACTAAGTTGCACATGTTTACGTTATTCGTCCTATCGCTGTACTAGGGCTGAATTTAATCGGATTTTATTGATTATATAAATACAAACAGGTCTGTTATAACTGCGAGATAAATTTGCAATGTACATGGAGTTAAATATGTTTAATTTGTCGATTAATATAATTCAAGGACGATTATAGGTAAATATGCGATATTGCTGTCTCAGACAACCCAGCTTCACAGCGAGCTGTTCCCACCCGTAACTGACTTTCATAAGATTAACTTTAGGAAATACAGATAAATTGCTATGAATAAAAATTTAAAGAAATAAAATGTATCCTCCAGTAATTATCGGAAGACAGTTAGTTCACAAAATACACTGTACTAAAGTTTAAGAACTTTTTGACATACAGAATCAATTTATTAAATAAAATTGGCACCAGACCATGAAGCATTGAATTTTCATCCCAGTTGTGCGGGTCATTAAATGTTGATGGAACAGCTGATTGGTTATTGTCTTTTCTTGTTCAGCGAGAGTACTCTATTTTGGTAGTATCCCTAACCAGTTCATGCAGTAACAATAATTTGCTACAGAATGTATACTGCCCTGATTGAGTTTTAGCTAATATAAATAATTGTGTTTGTATTTCAATGATCTATAGGAACAGGCAAATACTGGACCCCACTCATTGTGTGCATTGGTAACAGGATAATGGATTAGATTGGCTTGTGGACCTCATGTGAATACCAGTTATCCTCTCATACAAGGAAAGGAAGTTACACCTGGAGGCGAGGAAATCTTATAATCACTGCATGTCTGAGAAAAAAACTGTGATATCCTGTTCATTTCTAAGAGGTGGGATGTCCCACCAGTTGTGGGGAAAGGGGTGCCAAACCAGTTATTTGTAGCTTATTTTGAAAAAAAGCAAAACATCTAAAGTGATGTCCCCCAAAAAATTTTTTTGTTATTTACCGGGCATGTTTCAGGCTCAGCCCCTTGATTTACTGTACATTAGGGGTTAAGAGTTTCAAAGTTGTTTCAAATATGTTCCCAGTGACAGATCCATATTGCCTTCTGATGAAATGTTTTATAACACTTTTTATACGCCCGTCAAATTTGACGGGACATATTATGGTATGGCGTCGTCCGTCCGTCCGTCCGTTAACTTTTTCTCGTCAACGCAACTTGTCCTAGACTTTTCAGTGGATTCTTATGAAATTTGGTACACCTGATCGGTACCATGTGTAGATGTGCACAAACTTTTTTCGGCCCGATTGGACATTTTCTTGAGTTACTCCCCTTGATTTTGGTCTGAAATCCTTGTATTTGGCACCTACTGTCTTCATCAACGCAACTCGTCCCAGAGTTTTCAATGGATTCTTCTGAAATTTGGTACACTGTCACATGATCAGTACCATGTGTGGATGTGCACAAACTTTTTTCGGTCCGATTCGACGTTTTCTTGAGTTACTCCCCTTGATTTTGGTCTGAAATCCTTGTATTTGGCAACTACTGTCTTCATCAACGCAACTCGTCCCAGAGTTTTCAATGGATTCTTCTGAAATTTGGCACACATGATCGGTACCATGTGTAGATGTGCACAAACTTTTTTCGGTCCGATTCGACGTTTTCTTGAGTTACTCGCCTTGATTTTGGTCTGAAATCCTTGTATTTGGAACCTACTGTCTTCGTCAACACAACTCGTCCCAGAGTTTTCAATGGATTCTTCTGAAATTTGGTATGCATGATCAGTACCATGTGTAAATGTGCACGAACTTTTTTCGGCCCGATTCGATGTTTTCTTGAGTTACTCCCCTTGATTTCGGTCTGAAATCCTTGTATTTGGCACCTACTGTCTTCGTCAACGCAACACGTCCCAGAGTTTTCAATGGATTCTTCTGAAATT
The DNA here is from genome assembly GCA_036873755.1 of Hanleya hanleyi. Lineage (NCBI taxonomy): Eukaryota > Metazoa > Mollusca > Polyplacophora > Lepidopleurida > Hanleyidae > Hanleya > Hanleya hanleyi. The sequence goes on from JAVTVY010033417.1 coordinate 7,527, forward strand.
TGGTACACATGATCAGTATCATTTTTTCGAACCAATTCATTGCTTTCTTGAGTTATCCACCCTTGATTTTAGTCTGGAATACTTTTATTTGGCACCTAGTCCTCGTCAACGAAACTAGTAGTTTCATTGCATTCTTTTGAAATTAGGTGCACATGATTGGTGCCGAGTGCACATGTGCACGAACTTTTTTCGAGTTGATTCAACAGTTTCTTGAGTTACTCCCCTTGATTTTGGTCTGAAATCTTTTATTTGCCACATACTGTCCTCGTGAATGCAACTCGTCTCAGACTTTTCGATGGATTCTTTTGATATTTGGTACATATGGTCGGTGCCATGTGTAGATGTGGACAAACTGTTTTTGAGCTGATTCGACATTTTCTGTATGCTCAACCATATTTGTTTCCTGTATTAATTTATTATGATAGCTCGGGCATTCAGAATATACTAATCGTTTTTCATTGTTTGACTCCCAGCTTATGTTTGCAACCAGTTCAAGGGCACACTGTTGTCCAAAGTAAGGAGAGGCATCACTCAGAAATGCCATGATGCAGCAAGGTCAGGTAGAAAACGCCAGAATGAAGAAGCATGATCTCCACATGTCAGAAGAACTGGTGGACTCTTCTTCAACTTCACTCTCATCTGCCTTGGATTCGTCATCCTCTGACAATGACAATGACAGTCATCTAAGGAATGCTAAAGGCCATCCCACAACATCAGTAAAGTACAATAAATATAACGAAAACATCGATAACGTTACTTAATTAAATAAAAAAGCGTGCATGTACCTACCAACAATTCTTATTTTAAAAAATCTAGAAACCCCTGTACTACATGCGGCTAGCTAGTTATAATCATATTTTGTGTCATATTACATTTATCTTGCCCCTTGTATACACACAACATATACTTTTTGAATATATCTTCGAAATGTGTTCAGAGAATGTCTAGGGTAATCTCACACTAAGAGTGATATGAGAAGAAATGTATCAATGTGCGTTACATGAATCATTTTCCGGTTGAAATCCTTCTACAAACACATATCTCACCTTTACTATATTTGATCTCCAACTGAGCAAGTCCTCGACTACAACGGTGTTGATAAGAACAGGCACAACAAAGCGTGACTGACATACATCATTCTCTAGATAACGACTTCACACCGAAAATCACGTGGATTAAGACTGCTGATCAGCGATACCAATTTGATATTTTTGGAACATCATGATGTCTAGCCGGTGTGCTGCGGTACATTGTCCTATACACAGAGTGTCCGGGGGAAGAATGTCCTACAGACAAAGTTAACCAGGTTAACCAGGTATTTTAATTTTACAATGCATTGAAGAAACTTCCTATACCATGATAAATATAACTTCCGATATCGTGCGGCCATAAATACAGTATATTTTAGATGGGTATGATCTGATGTGGGGATGTCAGTTAATAATTTCCCCTTCTTTTATGTCCGAGTGAAAATGTGAATATTCGTGTATCAATAGTTATCTAAGATTTCTGCCTGAACTTAAGAGTTGACAGACTTCTGCACTTGCATAGACCGGGTCGCCTACACGCCCTGGATGTGCCCTATTTATTTTAAAAATTAAGAATTAGACAATCATATTGATTCTTGCGTGACTAATCCTGTCAGATATTTTGATATAATGTATGAAACCGAAAATGTATTCAGTTTCTGTCTATATACGTTGAGCGAATTGTTTTTATTCGGCATGCGAATAATGAACTCAGTTCTGTGAAGATTGGAGTCTCGACGCGTATAATGGTAGATGGGTATTGGCGTCTGTATCATTACTAGCGCGCCGCATCTCAACGGGAACGGATTTGCAGGAACAGTCAACCGCGACCCTTCGCCAAGCAGCCGTCTCTGCATTCCACGGTCATCATCAAGACGAATGACGCAGGTTGTGATATAATTAATCAGGGGATTCAATGAACTGTATTACATAACTAGTGGTATAACATTCCCATAACCTTTCATCGATCACACACCTACCAAAATTGTATGTTGAAAACCGGACCCACGTTGCCCCAGCACCATGTTATTTTATAGCACCAGTAAATATCCATCGGCTGGTGCAATGAAACTATCCATTGCTTATGAATTATTATACCTTATGAGTCCAGTGGTATGATAATGATGGTGTGCAATCACATAATTGGTTATTTGATGGGTGAAGGGGGGGGCGAGTTTTGTTGTAAATGACACTTTGTGACCAAAACTTGTTAAAGTTTACAAATCATCTCGGACACCCTGAGCGCATTAAGTTCCTGTTCGTCTGTCTCTCTGTCCGTCCATCCATCCATCACACCTTGTTGTTTGAGTTGTTTCAGAAACTACATTTATAGTGTTGCTTGAATTTTTACTTGATGTTCATGAAACTTAGCAAACTTATTAAACATGCACATGATGCTTCATAGCACATGAATTTGAATATTAATTTTTATCGAATATATGAGGTTTCGCGATAATTTTCGTTTTACATGTAACATTTAATAGTGCCCTTGTAATCGGAGCTATCACAAGAGGCTTTTCAAACTTTGTACACATATAGACTTGCTAAAAATAATTTGAAGATGTGCACCTCATGTTATATGCTGAACTACGATGACTTTTGTCTTCAAAATTTGTATACAAATGATCAGTTAGACACTATGCATTATGTTGTATCAAGGCAGCACATATAGTTTCGGATTTGATAATTCAACAACCTTATTCAAGAGTGACAACAGTCCTGTTAACAACGTGACACTTCATGTGATGCCTTTAAAGTGTCTCGCCGATTTACTGTTATTTCAGATCCTGTTTTTCATGGGACTGGACTTTATATTATCTCAATGTGACCAAGTGAGTATTGGCAGAAGGCAATTCATATTGGTGCAGTCAAAATTGGTGGATAATCATTAATGCAACATGTACAATGGTGGACAATCGATTGTCCTACAACATGGACAATAGTGAGGGCAGCGATGGATAATCAATGGTCATAAAGTGTAGGCAGTGGCGAATAATCAGATGTCATACATTGTGGGCAGTGCTGGATAATCAGTTGTCATAGAGTCACAACAGTGCTAGACAATCAGATGTCATACGACGTGGACAATGGTGAGGGCAGTGTGGGACAATCGGTTGTCATACAACATGGACAATGTTGCGGGCGGTTCTATAGTATTTATACACGGTGTGCCGACGTTAATCCGCTACTGGTGTCGCTCTTAAACCGACGTCGGTACCGTCATCGGGCCGCGGTGCAAAAAGCCGTTGAACCGTCATGTGGTGCCGACATTGGCCCGATGAAACTCAACATATTGATCGACGTTGGGTCACTGTGCACGCGCTGTCTGGGATATAACTTGAAACTCCAAAAATACTATCAGTGGATTACTATAATTAGTATAGTCTGACTAGCGTACAATGAGCCATGAGCAAATATGATCACGAATAAAACATATATTTTTGTCTGAGGTTGAATAGTTTAGAAAGTCCAAATTCATATTCAAATATAACTTTTTGTAATGTAACTTCATGATCATGCTTCCCCGGAATCGAAATGGTGTAAATGGTGAGTATCGTACCATTTGTGTTTGGTTGATGTCAGTTTTCTGCATCGATCAGGTGTTTATTGAATGTCATATACAATATGATAAAAATATTGACTTATTTTGGGGGGAATATACAGTTTTGTTGATCCTCGGATTCAGGATTTTGTGATTATATAATGCTATACACTTCCTTAAGCGGAATATAATTATGGTACATGACATCCTGTTAAAAGCATGATTAAAAAACAGATTATGAGCAATTGCTGTCGTGAGAAACATTTTACGTTTTCCTGACACTATAGAACAATGGCCGGCGAAAAACATGGCAATAGCATGATGTGATTGTTGCTATTGGTTAATATTCTCAAAATATCGTATCAGAACACTTCAGCATGGAAACTACGATAATAAGAAAACTGGGACCTTTAGAAAATACCACTGTCAAACTTTCTAGCCAAACTGACAGTCTTCCATATTATTTAATCAGAGGATTATAACTGATATTCTGATAAAAGTGTTCTCTCATTATTTCCTGGTATATCATCGGCGATATAATTGCAAGCATAGCAAGTGTTTATCCATGACACAACTGTCATGGATAATATGAACTCACGTAATTCCCGAGTTGTTATTCATTGAAGACCATCTGCTATATGTTCAAGACAAATGATTATATAAATAATATCCACCTGTCTAAGACGAAAGCGTGTCAACACCAGGATATATTCCAGTTAGCCTTCTGGTGGTGGCAAACTATCTACCGTTACTTCTAAATGTAATTGTGCCATTCCAGAAAAAAAAACCCGAGCTCGCCCTAAGCAGGATTTTGCTACAATACCCCTCCCCCATTTAAATATGTTTTACCAGGAAACCTCCCTCCAACAAAATAAATTGGCAGCTTATGGTCAGACCCTCCATTTATTTTTATCTATATAGTTATACCATAAGCTCATTAACTAGCTTATGTTATATTGGGGGAAAATCCTCTATCCATACCCCCTTTGCATCTCTCTTAAATATCCCCTTCTCCAATTCTTTTGGGCAAGGGATTATAATCTTATAATCAAATTCTCAAAGAATCCATAGGTGGTGTTTTTTAAATGAAATGGCGATTTTGCGTTTTCTTTTTTTCATACCCAAAACTTGTGGGTATGCAATTGACCGAAAGAACAGCGCGATTACGCATTTCTATGCTATAAAGGAGCCGGGCGCCCGTGCCACGGGTTAGTAGTATGACAGAAGCTGCGTGCTTGCACCCGTGACAAGGAGTAGTGATGTGATCCTCGAAATGGTGCCCTCTGACTGTAGGGGGGGGGAGATAGGTTATTTTTAGGGTGACGAAATCATACTAATGGTAATGTACTATTGTGTTATAACATAACAGTTAATGTACAGCAATTATCTTCATTCGGAAACATACATTCATAAGAATGACAACATGCTCTTATTTCAGTGTTGCCATCTCTTCTGCTAGCTCTTGTAGTGGAGCACCAGCGAAGAGAAATTATCTTTCGTGAATAGAGCTCTGATGAGCATTTTGTGAGACTAACCATTTAATTTTGTATAATCCACAGCAAATATTTCGAATAATTATACATCTTCTTCTCTGTAAGCAGGGTGAACAATGTACTATGTAACATTACAAATTTTGGAATATAGCGAAAGTATGCCGAACTTTCATCAACACGGAAATTGTAGAAATAAGATGCCGTGGACATGCATATTTAACGGAGAGACGATATCAGATTCCGTATAAATACGTTATCAATAACTGATATTTGTGTCTTACAGTTAGTCTACCACAGAAATGGTTCAACTTGTTAGTTCTTTTTCTTGCAATGCAAAATCCCGTTACCTAATTACTAGTTGTAAGTGTTTATCCATTTCACATTTTGTAACACCGGGTTCACCTGCGTAATATCTGTGCTTTGACTCCAGGAGTCCATATGCTAGATGATAGAAATGCGTGATGATAGAAATAGCAGTTCCCTAGCTATCTGTCGAATCTTGAAGATGTAAGATTGTACTGTACAGAATATCATTTCCTGACAGAGTACAAGCAATGTAATATCTCGCCATAAAACGCAAGCTTCAGAATTCTGGTTTGTGGGGAAGTAACTTATCACAGCTTAATAAATCTCCCTGCATATACCTAAGCATATATCACAGGAAATAATTCAAATAACAAGTACGGCCTTGCTACCATCAGCATAACACGATCATACATTTCATTTGACAGGTAGACAATTTGCCTATCTGTATTTTGTACTGGCGTGTTTCTACTCACTTCACTTTTGCCTTTTAGAAAATCACTTGCAGAGCAACTATGGGTTACGTTGAAAGTGCACAGCAAAACAATCTAATATTTAGTATTCTGAATTTTTTTAGCTTAGCTAGCACTTTTGAATCTGCCATCATACTGGAATAACAGTTTGTGTTATTATAAAAAGATCTCTAATGAGTCAACTTATGGCAATAACCAATTGAATTTACTCAACATGGAAGAGTATAACGTATTAAACATACTCGTAATATTATTCTTAATGATATAATAATTATTATTAACTAATAATAAGACATTAATTATAATCAATAGTAATAAATATAATATCTGTGACGATAATCATGATAGGAATATTCACTTCATCTACGTAAGTATGAATTTACTTTTAAATTCAATCTCGTATCGTTCAATCTGTATTTCTTCAATCACTTTTAGATCCTGCTAAGTGTACCAAAACACTTGCTGATATAAAACAAAATGCATTGATATAACAGCCGTGTCATACCTAGAAGGGAAAACGAGAAATGTCACCATGATGCTTTCCACGCAACTTGAAATTTCTGAAAAAATATTCATTCTACCCCTTGCCTGATTTTGCTGCAATTAGTTGCTCAACGGTTGACGGATGGCTGTCTTCTCCTAAATTTGTTATCTGACGCGTGTTCCTACAAACATCCAACTT